>VYZT01033228.1:70468-99939 GCA_013400735.1 Pomatostomus ruficeps | reverse complement strand
GCGGTGGGAGGCTTGGCCCGGCCCGGGTGCCCGGTGCGGTCCCTGTGCGGGGCAGCGGCGATGCCGCTGTAACGAGGTGTCCCTGCCCGAGTTCGTGAGCCGCGCCGCGCCCCGCCCCGCCCCGCCTTGCTCCGCGATGGGCTTTTCCCAGGGAAACACAAAGTTTCCCGCCCGGCGCGTGGCCGTACCAGGAAGCGCCGCCGTGTGACCGCCTCCCCTCGCTTCACCCCCGCGTAGGGACAGCATGGTGCTAAGCGCGGAGCAGGTGAGCCTTGTCGGGCAGGTGTTCGAGTCCTACGTGCTGGAGCACCACAGGGACGAAATCCTGGGCATCCTGAGGGAGGCGGACGACCAGGCTCACTACCCTGTTGTCGTCGACGCCGTGACGCTCTTCGAGACCAACATGGAGATCGGGGAGTTCTTCAACGCCTTCCCCAGCGAGGTGCTCCCGATTTTCGACAGCGCGCTGCGCCGGGCTGCGCTGGCAGCGCTGCAGGACAGCGCGGACCCGGCGCAGCTCAGCCTCAAGCACAACCTCCACGCCAGGGTCTCGGGTGAGTGGCGGGGCGGGGGCTGCAACGAGCTGCACCTCCCGGCCGGGACTGCCAGCATTTCCTGACTCTCCAGGGAAACTGGCAGTACTGCCAAAATTTCCTTACTCTGTAGCAAACTGTTGGGGCGCCATGGAATGAGCAAGTTTGATTCTTGCCGTGTCAGTGTTTGAAGCAGTAGAGAATCCTTAGTGTTTATTAGGCAGCAAAGGACTCGTGCAAACACGTGGATGTGTGTAGACCGACTCCCAAAAGAAAAGCTGTGGCCATCATCCTCACTGGCCTGCGTGCAATGGTTGGCGTCTCTCGCTGGCTCAGGACTTACACTAAAGCCTTTCCTGGGCAAAGACTCCTCAAACCAGCAGCTGGTCTTACATTATTTCACTTCTAGACAGAAGGTCTAGAGCAAAGATACAGAAAGAACGAAAAAATAATCCAGGGAAAAAAAGAGTTTTAGGGGAAGATACGTAGTTCCTGAGTTCTACTGCAGGTTGACTCCCCTACCATGCCAGTTGCCTCCCAGTCCTTATTGGCTGCAGCCATCTTCCAGAATAGGCAAAGTCTAAATTTTGAGTAGTCTTGAAACAATGTCATCTGAAACGGCTGAATTTTATGCTTAACTGATGCAAAATTGCTTGTCATAAAGTTGGAATGAACTGTTGGAAGGCATGGTCATTAATGGAGGATTCAGTAATTTTTTTCCCTGCAAGATGATATATCATTATTCCTTACTATTAGGAAATTATTAGTAGCTTTGAGGTTTGGTAAATGTGGAGTGCAGGTTCTGGGGTTGAAATGACTTTTTTGTTTGTTGTGGGAAAATGGGTCAGCAGCGGCACTGTCCCTTCTGGTCATTTCTGATCATAACAATTAGGCACAATAGGCTGCAAAGCCAAGAGCTGGCAGCCTCTGTTTCCCTCCCTTGCCCTGTTGTGGAGTGGCTTATGATCATTCAGTCTTTTGGCAGCTTGAATTTGGATAAATCACAGTTGTTAAATAGGCCTGTGTTTCATCCCAGCGAGTTTCCATAAAAATGTTGTAATGACAACACATACATCAGAAGTATATTTAGCCTGTAGTATTCAGGTGCTAATGAGCTTGTACACAGCTGCTGAAGTATGTGGGGTAAAAGACTCCAAGTATGATTATTTGGAAAGCTGCCAGGAAGTATTAGAAGAAATACAGCAAGGGGACGTGATCTCTGCATGAGTAGTGATGTCTTTAAGACATTCCTTTTCCTCTCATCAGCCTGTTGCTAGAGTTGATCATTCCTCCCACAGTGATGTTTTGTCTAAATATTCCCTTATCAACCTCCAGCAAAATTAGCCCCCTTGGTCAAATAGTTTTAATAACTGATAAAAGCAAGCCTGACTGATCATTGATAGAAGAATTTAGTCAGCAGGTTCACAGATAATTCCATCCCTAAGGTGGAGAGAAATTGGTGGAAAAAAGGGGGCGTTATCCTTGAGAGGTCCAGCTGGATCAAAATAACATCTGTCTGTGGAATTTGGTTAATGTTCTGTACCAACGAAACGCTCACTGCAGAAGGAACAAAAGAAATAACCTAAATTATTCCTAGTCTTTTTTCCACCCAGATTTTCCCATGATACTGTTCCCTTTTATGTGGGTGCTGGGTTCTGGGTACCTTCTGGATTCTCATCTTGGAGTGCCACTTCCCATTCCCATGTCAGATAAGGAGGGAAGGAGAAGGTGGTGCACTGTCTTGGTGGGAGCAGCCCGCAACTGCCAGGAGTGTGGGTGATGGGATCTGTGTGTTGGGCTTGGAATGAAGTGAGGAAAAGTGATTTTGTTTATACACCGGGTATAAGAAGCAATCTCAACACCTTCTACCAATATGGACAGGGTGTCTAGGGGATTCAAGGAGTGTGAATATGCAGTAATTAATAATGGATGATTACCCTGAGTTCACTGAAGAATGTAAAAGATAAAGTTCTTTATCTGAATTTCAGCATTGTAGGAACTTGATTGTATAACTTCTACTTTTTGCTGCACATCCATGAAATGATTTTTCCTTACGTATCATTAGCCTTGGCACTACTGTGTCTGTTACTGCAGGCCAAGCTGCTTCTGATAGTTTCTAATAGCTTTTTTGTGACTAATACAGTAAAGTTGATTCAAAGAGGCACATACTCAATTAAAGAGTTTGTGAAGCAGTCCAGTATGATCAGAATGAAGGCTCTTTTTGTCACATTTAGACTCTTGTCTCTTCAAAATTCACAGAGATGATCGTCATATATCCTGACAACAGTGCTGCAGCTCTCTCTAGTGTAAGATGTGATGCATTTTGCAAAGCTTTTTCAGGGGCAGCAATACTGAACTGAGAAAAAAATGCCAAAACAGGTGGAGAAATAATGGATTTTTTTCCCCTGAACAGACTAGAAATGCAAATCTGTGGTAGAAAGAAATTTTCAACAGGCTTGGTAGAACATTTAAATAGCTTTATTAGAGCCAAACAGAAAAAATGGTTTGCAGTTTTACAAAATACTTCCTTTTCCTGATTATTTAATTCAGCTTTAATTTTTCTACTTTATTCTCTTACCCTTTATAATTAGTTTAATAATTAAAAATATTTTCTTTAAACACAAGGAAAAGATCAAAAGATCAAACCAGAATGTTTCCACATGTCTGAAATAAGGCATTTGGGTTTGAAAACACTGAAATAAATATGATTTTTTTTTTTTTTTTTTAGCAGCCAAAGCTACTAAGAAGATTTGACCTAAATGCACAAATAGTTTCGGTCCCCTTAGAAACGTCATTTCCTAGCAGATTTGTCATTTTGCATCTCTGTTTCCTAGCTCTATTTTGGAAGTAAAGCTATGAAATTAATTTAAGTTTATAATTATTAGTATCTTGCAGTTCATTACTAATTTCTGACTAGGCAATATGTTGTTCAGGTGAGCATTTCAGAGACCATTTATTTTTATGAAGACTTTGTAGGTTGTTGAGAGAGATTAATCTTCCTGAGGATTTCAGCCACTGGTGCCAAGTGATGGATGAACACCGGAGCGGGATCAGCACACAGCTGAACTGGCTGCTGGGGTGGAATTAAAGGAGAGCAAGTGGAAAGTGTCCTGTCATTATGCATTTGAATGTACAAGTGAATTTGCTTTGGCTGTGTTCATAACCCCTTTACATTCTTTTTATGCTTTCTTCCTTGTGCTCAAGGTTTACTGGTATGCAATGTGGATTTAAGGTCAAATGCTTTCAGACTGTGAATTTGCTTACACTTAAGAATTCACACAGGATTAGGAGCTACACCCATTCAACTGGAACCACAATTAAGCAGCATAACTAAAAATTTGTAATTCAGACAAACCAGTTGTAGAATAAATGGCATCTGCGAAAAGAACATCTAAATGAATATAGATACGAGAACATCAGGATCTGTTTCCATGAATGGAAACTCTTCACGACTGTTCACCCCTTGGCAAGAGTGGGAATGTAAAATGGCAACATTTTCACTTAGTGCTCAGTGTCTGATGATTTTCAGTATCTGAGGCCCGTGAATCAGATCTATGGTACAACAGATGAATAGTTGAATCACATTTATGAAACAGTAATAACAGTGGCTGCTGTTCATATGTCTGGCATGTTTTCTGGTCGTTCTGTTTAACTGCATTGTAAGTCCTTGTTTTATGAGCATAGCCTTATGCTGCACATACTTTTGTCTAATAGGTTTGCCTGTTTGCCCAGAGCTGACTCGACAGCATATTCCTAAATCCAAGGATGTGGGACACTTCCTGTCTGTCACTGGGACTGTCATACGTACCAGTTCGGTGAAGGTTCTGGAGTTTGAGCGGAGCTACATCTGCAACAAGTGCAAGCACGTGTTTGTGGTTAAGGCTGACTTTGAGCAGTACTACACATTCTGTTCTCCAGCAGCCTGTCTCAATGAAGAAGGCTGCAACTCAACCAGGTTCATGTGTCTCTCTGGAACAAACTCTTCTCCTACCTGCTGCAGGGACTATCAAGAAATCAAAATTCAGGAACAGGTAGGGGAAAGAAAAACATGGACCAAAAGGGGAAGGTATTAAAGTATAAATGTCTACTGTTATTTGAAACAAATGCCTGAGAAGACTGAAAGAAGCCAGGCAACCCATTGGCCAGAGATTTCCAGTAAAAGAGTTAAAAATTAAGCCACATGTAGACCAGACTTCTGTTACTGGGTAACTCCATTCAATATTGTACAAAACACCAGGGGTCAGTGAATAGATGAAGTTTTCATAGATGAAATTCCATCCCACATTGAATTCCTACACCACCAAGTGTGCATTGTTTCTCTCAGCACTTCCTGTGCATGATGCTGATGTTCAACACTGCTTCTGGGGACTAAAGCTAGCCCAGTGTTGGCTAGGGCCACCTGAGGCTGTGCAGTGTGGTCAATATGTGGTGTCTGCAAATGTCTCTTCCCTTCATCCAATATTGAATTCAACGGTTACTGCATATCCTTACAGAACTTGCATACAGAATTTGCATTTGTTTTCTGATGGCAGCCATGGGTGGAAGTACAGACAAGGTGGAGAAGAAATGTATGAAGTTAGAAATTAAGGTCTTAAAAGTTCAGAATACCAAAAAAAGTAAGGGAATAAAACTTCTGAGGAAATGAGCCCTATATTGTATGTAGATAAAATGATTGTTTCTGACATATGGGAAATCTCTGTAACTTATTTTTGGTTCTACCATGTGACACCCAGATCTCTCTGGTAAGGAAGGATTTTCAACAACATGGGCTTATTAAAAACAGTGAAGTTAAACTAGAAGTGAATTTCCCTTGTGTTTCCTACTGAGCTCTGCACTGTGCATGTGCCACCAGTACTGACAGTGATGTGAAATGCCTGTGGCCATTTAGATAATACACAAGGGTGAATTAACCTTCCTAGATACCAGAGAGTGAATACATTTAGAATTCTAGCAGGTATGACCTGTGCTGCAGAATGAAAAGGTACTGCTGACTGCTGTTCTTGTGCAGTGGATACTCTCAAAACCATTGCAAGCTCCAAGTGTAAATGGAAAGATTGCTGGTTGGAAATAGACTGTGACAAGATTGCGCAGACTTTGCCCTGGAGAAAAGAAAAAGAATTACAGGAGTTACTGGCACATTTGTCAATATACATTTGGGTTTTCCTTTTTTTTTATTTAGTCTTTGACACCTAGGTGTAAACTTAATCTCAAACTGTCAAATTACGGTTAAATACCGGAAAAATACAGAGAGTATTCTCTCAGTATCTACTTCAGTGAAAGGTTACCTAACCCATGCACATGCTTCAGTACCCAAAGTTAACTTTGCATATCGAAGAAGTATCTAGTAATAAATCATAATAAATAAAAGATCAGCTCTTTCAAATGACCTCTTTTAGTGAGCTTTCTTCAGCAAGATACTGAACTCACACAACATCTCCCAGCACTGGGCACCTTCTGCTAATTTAATACCCAATCCCATTTCCATTAGTATCAGCATTAAACTTTCATTATTAAGTTCAGGACAGCGTTAGCATCCTTACTGTAAGTTTTGTGATAAAAAGCAAGAACTGACCTCAGTTCCAGGAAAGGACTGTAGGCCCTTAATCCAGAGCAGCTGTAAATGAAAGACTTTGGAAAAGTGCTGTTCTTATGAAGTGCCTTTCCTTCCCATCTCCTAGGTTCAGAGGCTGTCTGTTGGAAGCATCCCTCGTTGCATGGCGGTCGTTCTGGAAGATGACTTGGTGGACAGTTGCAAGTCTGGTGAGGATATAGCATAAATTACATATGTTTGTACCCACAAGAATTGTCAGTTTTCCATTTGAGATGAATCTTTGTCAAGTGGCTGTCAGTGCTGGGGGCTCCTTGAATGAGGTGTGTTAATCTGTCACATTGCTGTTCCAGGCTGAACATTAGTGTGATAGCTGAAGATCATTCTAGAAAATGTCATGCACCCCCAGGTTACAATTTGACTGCTTGACAGATCAGTTTGAATAAGTAACGTGTTGTGACATACAGAAGGTAAATGAAATCTTGTTAGTGTAGAACACCACACCTCCCTAGGAGATTGGGTCACACAGTGCGAGGTGCCCCTCCATGAGTTTGGAGAGCCAGGAAAGCTGACCTCCTATCTAAGGAATACTGCAGGTGAAAAAAGCTACTTGGCATTCAAAGAAGAAGCTAATTGGCAGGAGAATGAATGAAGAATAGACTAAAAATTCTCAGATAAGCACATTTCCACAAGAAATCAATTTGTGGTTGTACTCTTGCAGAGAACGCACTACCTAGAATGTTAACAAGTGATTCTGGGGTTCATCATAAAAGTTACCAGAAGCCAAATAAGTTTTGACTACCTTTTTTTTCTATAATCAATCTAATTGAAAGAGCTGCTGCAGTTTACCAGGAATCCTCTCTTCTAAAAGAGGAAACAAACAGAGGTACATCTTTAAGAATTCACCTCCATTAAACAGAAGAGGAAGGACATAACAACTTCCTACCACAGACTTAAGCAACCTACCTTATCTTTGTTTAGACTTCAGTGACTGCAGGAGGTTTTGCTTTTTGTTGTTAGATTTTTTTTAACCTTATTAACTGTAACACAGGATGTAGATCACATTATTATGCATTACAGCTAGCTGAAGTGTCTGCACATCTCAAGTCAGATTTTATTTTACTAATTTTTGTTGTTGCCTCTAGGAGATGACATCACAGTGTATGGAGTGGTAATGCAGAGGTGGAAACCTTTCCGCGAGGGTGCACGCTGCGACCTGGAGCTTGTTTTAAAAGCCAACTATGTTAAAGTGAACAATGAGCAGCTAGCAGGAGTTGTAATTGATGAAGAAGTTTGCAAGGAATTTGAAGACTTCTGGGAAAGGCATAGGAATGACCCCTTAGCAGGTTAGTAGTTGAAAGCTTTTAAATAGGACACTTGATTAGATAGAGATGAAATCAGGAGTGAAAATACAGTGACTGAACACATTTTCCCCCCATTATCCTATCCCACCACCCATTCATCAGGAATATATTTTCTCCTCTACAAGCATATGAAATTCTTACTTTAATATCACTGGGGTGGGGGCAGAAGGAAGTACCAAACCTACTGCATTTATCTTGATTCTTTGAGCTTTCTATTCAAGTCTTTTTTGGAACATTTATTAACAAGAAATGAGAAATAATGTAAGTATCAGAGGAAGAAAAGCAAAGTGTTCTATAATTAAGAAAGATGCAGCATACTTCTTAGAGGAAATAGAGTGGGCCAGATCTGCCTTTAGTCAGCACAGCTGTTGCCTCTGGGTTCAGAGATCTGACACACTGGCTCTGCATCCCAAATTAAGCTCTGAATCTTTACCATAGGGCTTAGCACATCCTATCTTTAACCTAACTCTTGGATGCCTTGGCCCTTGAGTTAGGTGCAGAGGAGTCTCCCAGTTCACAGGGGCTTCCAGAACAGACAGTGTTCAGTATGCTGGGTCCTAAACTTGCCATGGCCTGCAGTCAACCACCTGGGAATTACCAGGAGTTCTGTCTGGAACTCTATCCCTCTCCATCATGTGAGTGCCTTCTGCTCAACTCTGCAGAAGTACAATGGACTCTTTAGGGTTTCCACCACTGAACTTTATTAGGTTGACACTCTGTCTTATAAAACCATGAAAAGGGCTTAGTCTTTCTCCTTTAGAGACAAACAGGAGGAAAAGCAGGTGGGAACCTGCCTCAAATTAGCCTGCTCACAATAAGGAAGTGTAGGTCCTGTCAATGTCAAAGATTCTTCAGAACTGCATTTCCTGGAAAGCAATTTAATTGCTAGCTTCCTGCTGTTTGAAATTATTACATTTCTTCCTTTTGCTGTTTGGAATGAGAATTTTTCTTATCACTCTGGTTAGAACTGCTCAGAAAGTAATTTAGGGTCTTCTTTGAAGGTCCCTTTTAATCTTTCAGTCTCAGAACAATTTCTGGAAGCCTGCAGTGAACAGTGTGATTTTATGCACTATTACCTGTTCTAACTAAATAAATAAATAAATAAATATGAAGTGGCTACAAGAAAGTTGAGGTGGAAATTAGAAGGACCCTGACTGCCCAAAATGTCTGTTTCAGGCCATTTGTCTGAATCTTGAGTTGAAATTGAGGGCAGAGATCAAATCTGACTACAGAGCCTAATGCCATTTCATAACAAAATGTGTGTGTACCTGTACTGTTTTTCAGGAGATAATGGTAGCAACTGCTGCATTTTATGTCTTCATGATGCTGACTTCCTAACTGTGGAGTTAAATCTTGAGCTATGCTATGGCTGACCAAAGCTTTTAAAATTTCACTTCTGGATAGACAAAGATGTGATAATTCCTTCAGAAAACCTCCAAATGAAACACATATACCATAAGTCATCCATTAGGTGCCTGTATTTTGCCAGTACCATGTACTTGCACCTAAATTTAAAACACGAAGTTAAGCTCTCAAAATTGGTTGCTCTTTTATTCCCTAATAATGGAAGTAACACGTGGCATAGAATCTGAGACCCCTTATGTGCTAGTAGTGTGAGATTCTCAAAGGACAGAATTAATTCTGTTACATATCTTCCAAACCATCAGCATTTTCAGAGCAGATGGAAATATTCTGCTGCTGGAAAGAGACTATAGTAGGGAGGAGCAGAGGGACCTGTGGCACAGAAGGATCAAAGATGAAGGATATGGAAGGTTACAGTGAGAAAACGAGCCATGCTATATGTGTGCACATCTTTAAGGCAAAATAAGTGTTAGAAGTTTTCTTAGTTTTCTTAAATGTATGACACACCAGTTTTCAAGGGGGTATTTTGATGTCTGGAAACTTTCAGGTTTCATAGCTTCTACACTTGTAACTGTGAAACAAAAGAATTTGCATGATGGCATTTTATTAGTGCCTTTTCTATTGCTACCCAGACCATGCATTCTTAAATTGCAATAGGATTGGCTTTGATGCTTGTGTTTGTGACAGACTTACCTCACTTCTCTATAATGAAGAAAGTTTGGATCAAACAACTGCTCTAGGTTCCATTAAAAAAAAAAATTAAAAATCTCCTTCCTACCCTACTCTTCTTGCCCAAATTATTTGTCAGTGTACATAGCAGTTCACAGGAAACCAAGTTTTAATTCCACTGAGTGCCATTTTTGCTCCTATTTTAGGGAGGAATGAAATTTTGGCTAGCTTGTGTCCTCAAGTTTTTGGATTGTACCTGGTGAAGCTGGCTGTAGCCATGGTGCTTGCTGGTGGTGTACAGAGGACTGATGCTGCTGGAACTCGAACTAGAGGTTTGTATTGTTTCTAACAGTATCACATCCTTTGTAACAGTCATTCCCATCCCTGTCCTCACCCACATCCCCCGCACCCCTCCAGAATCAAACCAGTAAGATCTTGAAAGCGTAATCATCCCATTTTCTGGAGTGAGAACAAGTTTTAATCAATTCTGAGTATTCTTCCAAAATCTCAGACAAGTTAAAGTGGGTGTCTAGACGTCCTCTTTTTATTTTAATTTTTCCCAAATAACACCCAGTAGAAGCAGACCGTCAGGTTTCCATTAGGTAGAATATTAAAGGCAGCTGTTTTATCTAAAACATAAACTCACTTTTTATTGTATAAGTGACATTTTGAAATTATTTCTAGTAGAATATTCCCAGCAGTATTTGGCATCAAAGGGAGGAATCTTAATGTTTCCTTAATGTGGATCACTAAGGTACATTGAAAGGAAAAATCAAGGATTCATTTTACTTCCTAATGGCAGACTTTTCTGTCTGTGATTGTCAGCACATCTCACTTAGTCTTGTAACTCCAATTTACCTGCCTGCTGATTCTCCATCTGTTGTTATTAGATGGCAAATATGCCATGTGCCAGGTGGCACACAGGTCATAATCTATGTAGGTCATAATAATTTTAAGAAGTATGTCTCTGTATACAAATACAGGATTTTCTTAATGCTCCAACAGCTAAATAAAGTTATAGACATTATATTTTAATTGAAGTTGTATTTTGTAAAAAACAGTGAAAAATTTTTACAACAGTTCACTGAGATTGTAGTAGCCAAATTATGTACTTCTATAATTTCATTGTTTTGAAATTACAAAGTTGTGTAACTACTGGCAAAGAATTAATTAAGCAAAATAACCTGCTGATTTTATTAGTCCATTTTGCAATAATTTAAATAACTGAATAGTGAATGATAGGAATGATAACTAAAACCTGGTGTCCTTCTGTTTCATGTTCAAGAATGAGCTGAGTCTGAGAAATGAGCATTCTAAAATGTAAGAACTCATATTACAGGAGGTGTGTCAAATGCCTGCTAATACTTCACAAATATTTCATTGTAAATATTTGTGCCTAGATGACTTTTTTAAACAATGTATTCTTCCCAGTAAATAATACAGAATTACATACTTTAACGTATATATAGTGCTAAATTTGAGGTGGATAATGACAAGTATTATTTAATCTGAGCATTTTGTATCGATGTTTGTACATGAACTGTCTACTCCTACATCACTGTTTTCCCCCCAAGGTGAATCACATCTCCTGTTGGTTGGAGACCCAGGTACAGGGAAATCTCAGTTCCTCAAGTATGCAGTTAAGATTATGCCACGCTCTGTGCTTACAGCAGGAATTGGATCTACGAGTGCAGGTATGTGCTTCTTCAGCTGGAACAGGTTCTCTCTTCACTCTAGGTTTATGTAGAAGCCTTCTACATATCTGAACATGTGTGCTCAGGCTGCATGAGCACACTTGAATCAAGGATCTGACTCTCTGCAGTCCTGCCCCTTTGTATCCATGGAAGACTGTGATGAGCGTCTAGAAGGGAACCTTAGAAGCCTCATCCAGAGGCACCTCTCAATGCTGTGCTAGCAGAGAGTGATCTGGACCTGTATTTTTAGCATTTTCCAGCTATGACAAATGTGACATCTTTCCAGAGCTCACGCTGTGTGATAGGCTAGCATCGTTTGGTTTCTCCTGAACAGATAATCTCCTCTCTTCTGTTCTTTTATGTGTTCTGTCTGGGTGCCAGTTTGATTCCTGTTTGCTTTCTGGAAATTTACCCCTGTGTTGAGGAATTA
Source organism: Pomatostomus ruficeps (assembly GCA_013400735.1). Lineage (NCBI taxonomy): Eukaryota > Metazoa > Chordata > Aves > Passeriformes > Timaliidae > Pomatostomus > Pomatostomus ruficeps. The sequence goes on along the minus strand of VYZT01033228.1, from coordinate 88,339 downwards.
TTTCTTACTCATGAAGATGGTTTTAAGATGGTTTCAGAGAGCAAGTACAGTTTTTGCCTTCTTTTTTATTTTTTCCTCTTTACAAACCACGCCAGGTTTTCTCTCTGCGAGCTCAAGGTTACAGGGCCCACTCCTGGGCTTAAGCAGACGATAGGAAAAAGAAAGAGGAAAAAAAACCAAAACAAAACAGAGCATAAAAATCACCCCAGGAGAATTCCTTTTGTTAAATTTAGGTATGTCCCAGCAGGCTCTGAATCCCAGGCATCTTTGGAAACTCTTCTGGGGACATTATACAGGGTCAGATTATATCTGCCAATGACTTTATCTGAACAAATGAATATACTGCTTGTATGTTCAAAATCACTAAGTAATTGGGGTCAAATCCCAGTGTCTCAGCTAGCATGTGTAACTTGAATATTTCTCAGAGAGTGCTGCTTACCATTTTATGTCTGGGAAACAGCATTATTTGTACATAGGAGAACCAGAGAATAAATCTTTCCCAGTTCCATAGCTATGTGTATCCTGAGTCTTCCATCCCTGTGGAAGTGGAACATGATGTTTCACAGACATACTCCTGTGTGCAGGGAACTTGTTATGAAACATAGGCCTCTGATTTTCCATTCAAACTGTTAACAAATAGGTCTGCAGAGAAGCCAGAGAGAAAATTTTGGCTCAGCATAACCTCCTCTCCACTTTTTGTTCTGTGTTAAGAATTGAGAACAGTATGGATAATTTCAGATTTACTAGGGGACTTGCAGCAACCTGGAGTGAAAATTTGCCATGTATTCCAATGTGACTTTGCCCGTTTTTGTAAGCAGTGATTTCCTGTGTCAGCTGCTCTCAGTCTCTGATGTTGCTATTGCCTTCTCCACCACGTCTCACTCCCATGCTTCACCTTCCTTATGATCAGATTTTCAGCTCAGCAATGATGGCTAGGTTTAAAGATATTTCCCTGAAAACAAATATTGCTGTTTATAAGCTTACTGTAGTATTATGTGCATTAATGATGTGTGGAGAGGAAGTTTCATCTCATGGAAGGATTGTCTTGGGCCTTTAGATCATCTATATTTCACTTAAATATTCGTTATATCTTAAAAAACTTCTCTCTCAGTCCCTTTCTCCAAAATCTGACAGCAGTGCACCAAATTTCTACTTCAGAATTCTTCAGGACCTTTATCACAAGTGAAACTTGAGTGCCTAGCAAGGAATCTTACTAACCCTAGTTCAATTTCAGGGAACCTTTCCATGGCTAGAACTGCTGGACTGAGGTATTAATTTCTTAGACCAGGAGTTTGGATGTTGTTTGAATTATTTTCTTTGTCTTGGCTGTGTAAGGAGTGTCTTACTTACAAATCTGCTTGTACCTAACACTGATTTTTGTAAACTTGCTCTCTGTGCAGAAGCTTCAAATTAGTTTGGAGAACTATTAAACTGCTTTACTTTCTTTGTCATACTTGAACACTTCAAATTACCAGTTTCTGCTATCCCATGAGAGGCCAGTCCTAATGCACGTTTCTCCGTTCAGTGTACCAATATTAAATCCCTAAGTTTCACTTTCAGCTACTTCCTTACTGTATATAAAAAGCAGTCTGAATTGCATTTAATTTCTGGCTTTGGGATTACAGTCCACATAGGCCAAAAGACACACCTGAGGTTGGGTAAAGCCTGAAGACTCCTAAAAGCTGGATCCCTCTTTTAGAGAAAACTGCTGGTATCTAACCAGCCTTTGGTAAGGTTCTGTGTGCGTTGACATACCTTGTGCCCTTTACCCATCTCGTACTTTTTTTAGGACACAAGCTATTTAACGAGCATTGAATTAGAATTCTGCATCCCAAACCGTATCATACCAGTTTCACTTGGTTTTCTCTACCAGGACAGTGTATTAGGTCATTAACATACTCCTTGTGCCAAAATTCCCTTTCTTTCCTGGTCTACCTTGGGTATCACATGCTCTGAGATCCATTACAATACTTTGTACCCAGGCAGTATCATGTGCCTGCTGCAGCCCATTAACCCATACAGACGTGACTGGAATTGCCTTGCAGAATTCCAGAGAACAGTGACCTAACTCCTGCAAGCTTAATTTGCAGTTGGGTCTCTGCTCTTTCAATCAGATTCCTGCCTTCCCCTGCACTTTCTAAGCAAAGTCTCTGCTGTTTTACCTGATTCAGAAAGTATGATCCAGGAGAAAAACCCTGCTTTTTTGCTGAAGGTTTGGCAGAGCATAATCTTTCTGTCTCACTGACAGGCTCAAGTTGCCCGCTTGCCACTAACAGCCCTTACAAATAACCGATAATTTGTTCTCTGTTTTGAAAAAAACAGAACTTTAACTCCACTCAGTGAATAAGTTTCTGAGCTTACTTGTTTTATTAAGTTGCCTTTCTTGCAAACACTTAGCAGAAATTTTCTGTTGCAAATTCTCTGCAAGTTCAGGACTTTTATGAGAACTGGGGTTTGTTCCTCCCACATCACTTTAATGACACCTGGCAGACACAGCAGCCCACATGCAAAACTCAATGGCAAAAATTTGTGACCACTGTAGGACTTTGTGATCTGTAAATTAATATGGAGGAACCATCTTTCCCACTGTTTTGTTCTGTCTATGCTGTTTTTTCAAAGGCCTCGTTCATTCTCCCTGACTTGCCTCTCATCTGAGAATCACAGGGAGTCATTCAGCTACCTTTTATTTTTAGAAATTGATACATAGTTTTCCATAAAGATAGGGATTTAGCGAGGCTTAACAAGACCTCTCTGGGGGTTCTCACCTTACTACTGAGTTAAATAAACTGTTTTCAGGTCCCCAGAGCCAAAGTGCTGCTTATGCATATTTGGATGAGATAATCACTAGTAAGAAAATAGTTACTTTACCTCTGGAGCTTGAGATCTGCAGTGATGGGGTGGTGTGCAACAGGAACCAATACATGCCAAGTGCTGGCAGGTCTGGAGCTCATGGACGTCTAGGCTAGTCATTCTGGTGCTTGCTGATGTATATTTGACTGTTCACATTTCTGAGTTTTGTTTGGTGTTGCGTCCCTCCACAGATGGACTGCTTAAAAAATTTTGTGAACTGTATTTAGAACAGCTTGCCTAAAAATCTGGGAGACCATCAGCTGTTTCTCCAGCTCTCCAGTTCTGTATAACATGCTTTTCTGAGCTGTGTGACATGCACCCTCCTGGGCTCTCAGAGCCTCTGCAGAGCCTTGCAAGTACTGCCTTTTTGCTGGTATTTTGCCATGTCTAACGCTGTCCATATCATGCCAATAGCAGTTTGCTACTGATTTTCTTCCTTTTCATTGAAGGGAACTGACTCAAGGGGAAACCACCTCTTTTTTTCTTTCATAGTAAGTCTCCCACTGGTAGGCAGGCTTCAGGTCCTAACAGCTGTCTTCCGATCCATTAGAAACCAATCCAAAGTCACTGACATGAGCCATCCAGCTGTGGTTATAAATAGAGTACATGGTGTCAGTATCCTGAGGTATGCAAGATTCTGAAACTGGAGATATTTTTCCTTCTGTAGAGATCTTCAAACTGTCCCTGTGCCTTCCCTAGTTGATATGAACCAAAGTAGTGCCAGGAAACCATTTTTCACCATGGATTCATACCCCGTCCCTGATAAAGTTATTAATACAGATGCAGCCTTTAGGCCACTTTTCTCTGATCATCACTTCTACCATGATCTGTTTTCCTGAATAGTTATGATTGTACATGAACTTGAAGTATTTTCTATCAGTTATGTAGCCTGAAAATACTTTCTTGAGAGCATGGCTTCACTGGCTGTTCCTTCAACAGCTAGGCCTCAGGTTGGAGAGGCCTTAGCTCTCTAGGAAGTCTGCTAAACTTCTTGAAGGAATGAAATTTGAAGCTGTGATCCAATATTGTCAGAGATGTGCCCCATCTGTAACCATGTCCCATCTCTTAAGTTCCCTTCATTTCTTCTCAATAATGCTGTTCCAAGATGGCTTTGTCCTGAGACAGCTTACCTTGACTACCTGCACGCCAAAGATTATTTAGCCAAGCAGATACCTGTCTTCAAAAATTCTGGTTTTTCCATACATCTTCATATCTGAAGACCTATAGTTAGGTTGGATGGGAAGTACTGCAGAAGCAGAATCTTGTCATGTTGGTTGAAGGTTTCAGGTCTTACACATCCTGGCCAGCCTTCAGACTTTTTCATCCTGCTGTTGAAATAGCAGGCATTTCAAGCAGTTGATTTTTGGATGGGTAGCAGATGTCTTCAGGATTCCCTTTTTCATACCATGAAGCACCTCCTTCTTTCCAGTTTGTGTAAGTGTAGGTCTGCCTCACCCTCCTACTGAGGTAGGACAAACTGGAGGGTACCCTTATTTTGAAAGTTTGGCCTCCTTATCTCATGGGCCAAGGAAGTTTTGAAGGGAGACTGAAGAACTCCTTCAAAGTTTCTGCCAGTTCAGTTCAGCCAGTTCTTACCACTGCTGGTAGCACGTGGCTGCTGTCTCCTGCATGTGGTGCAGCCCTTGTGCAGCACTCACACCTCCTTGCTCTTTCTCCTGTCTGCAGATAAGCCAGTCACACCCCTCGTGCCACAGACAGCGAGTACCCAGCCGTGCCTCCAAAACCGCTTTACCTAAAGCTGGAAATGTTCAAGTGTATCGTCCCTCCATCTCCTCCTGAAATGGCCTTCTAAGTTCCATGTAGAAGCCTTGGGTTTGCCTTTTAGAAAGCCTTCCTAGTGCCTCCAGCTGGCTCTTCCTTATATTGTCTTTGCCTAGACCAAAAATCAAGGAGAAAGCCCTCCATCCATCTTGTCCAGCCCTACTCTCATATCTCACACTACAAGACCAGCTTTTAAGAGGCAGAACTATAACAGGAAACAAACAGAAATGGGAAGGCCTAGGAAGAAGAGTTCCACACACACTGCCAGCCCTTACACGTAGCTGTCAGTTCAGCTGCATCTTCCTGGCTCACACTCAGCAGAGCCCCACAACCAGCAACCACAGCAACAATTAACCCAACATCTCCAGACCAAACTTCTGCGGCTCTCAAAATAAATGAGATAATCTGTACTCTTGCAGACCACTGTGTTATGGACAAGGAGTAGGATGGTTACATATGTGAAGGATCTGCAGCTGTCCAGACAGAAGCCAGAAGATTTAATTAACTTTGCCCTTTTTCTGTCTCTGGTAAATGAGGATTTGCTAGGAGTGCAAGTGCATAGTATGTTTGGAGTTTTTCCTTTTTCTTTCCTACCAGCATTTTCAGATGTCAGTGGACAATCAGTCTAGCTCCCAAGTGGCTACCTTTCAGTCTGGGCTGACTTCCAGAAAACCAGTAGTTTGTGGCACTACAAAGAAAATAATGGACCGTCACATCACTAGGTTTCTCTTTGTAACTCTGTCACTCACATCTCAAGAATTCAGATTGTCTGGCAAGCTATGAACCAAGTTACTGTAGTTGTTGTAGCGAAATTCTGAGTTGCTTCATTGTTGAAGATTGGTAGTAAGGGTTGGCTTTTTCAGTGGAGCTTTGCAAAACCACTGGAAAGATTAAATTTCAGTAGTCTCCCTTATGATGGAGCTGGGACCATTCTGCCTCCTTCAAATTTAAATGTCATAGTAATTCAGATTGAAGGTGATGCCTGAATAAATCAGTGACTGTAAGCTGAGGGGATAACTTTTTTTTCAAGCCAGGCATAAAAACCCCACACATTTTTCATCCATAATGTTACCTTGTCTGATCCACTTACTTTGTACACGAATAATCTCTGATAAGCATTATGACAGTCTTCTAATGGTCCGTCTGAGATAAAAACACAGTGAGATACATCACCAGTCCTGCCAGCAGAATCTGTAGCATTCCTTTGCATCTTGATGGCCTCTGCAAGTAAAGGTTTGTGGGAAGGTGAATTCATCTTTGACCTTGAAATTGTAATGCTGTGATGTCAGCACTGGTTGGCTGTGTCATGTGCGAAGACCTGCTGTTCTAGAATGTTCAGAGAGCAGGGACAAGTCTTTACAGATGCCCTACATGCATTTTATCTTTTAATACCACAGAGTTTGTGCTGTGATACTGCCTGAAGACTCTGGAGGACTGGAAGTTGGTTTCTAACATTCTATGTCTCTGGAATGCGATTTTGTCAGGAAATGTGATATGCACAAGGCAGGGTGTATGGATTGCTAAGATCTGGACAAAATTGCAAAGACCTGAGGCACCCAGCCTCTCAAAAAGCATAGAAATGCCATTTATCTTGCAAAGATCATGAGGTAGGGTTGTTCATCTCCCAATTTTCACCAAGCACAGCATTCTTTTTCCTGCTGGTGGTAGGTCAGCTCTATCCAGGCCCCATTAGTGTATGAGGGAGGGTGGTGCCAAACTCTACAGCAGCAGCCTGCCACAGTCAAGCCTGAAGTTTATTGCACCCAAGTTCTCATGCACAGATGACTTTTTCCTCCTTAACAATACAGCTTCCATTCCTCCAAATTAATTGATTTGCTGGGTGACATTGTTTTGCTGACAGAATTCTGTAGTTGGTTTTGCAATGGCCGCAATATGGTTTGCTTCCATCACTTTGTGGCATATACTTCTAAAAAGCCTTCAAGCTACCAGTGGATCCAAGTACAGCTTGTACTTGGATCATGTTTTCATTTGAAGATTCAATAGATGCAGGAGTTTGAGATACTACTACAGTAACCTTAATTCAAGGCAGACTTCACAAACCTGTCAATCCTTCAGCAGATAACTAAGTTATTTAAATGCTTACATTTACGAGATACCTTAAATAGACTTATAAATACAACAAAGTGCATGAAAAATCTCAAAATGTCACTGCAGACCTAGAAGTTCCAATATAATTGAAAATAAATTTCACAGAATTTCAGCCCTCAAGTGAAGTAACCACTAGTTCAGTGAACCAGTTCTTTGTGTTAAGTCATACCAGTGAGTGTTAGTATTTTTAGATTGCTGGTTATCACTTTAAATAATTAGAGAGATTTTTAAGAGCACATATTAGAACTAGGCCTCCAAATATTAATGAATTTCATTAATTCATTCACCTACCCTAGGTACTGCTGAGATTCCATACAAGAAAAACATGTGCATGTACATTCAGATCAGGTCACTCCTTTCCAGTTCAAAAAACACGTTTGAAACACAGACAATTTCACTAACGCTGTGGAAAGACAGAAGCACTAACTGTCTGGGACATCTTCATCCCCATCAGAGAATGCAGAAAGAGAACAGAAAGCATTTTCTATTTTTATTCAGAGCTACACTGTCAATCACCATGAACTCTACCTTTTTTTTTGAAGGGCCCAGAACCTACAAGGGTTCATAATTTGGGCAGTGACTAGTAAATAGTAGAACTCTTATTTCTGTAATCTGGCATGACAGATTACAATTTAAATGCACATACAGGCAGAGTAAATATATAAAGCTAATGAGGATTGGAAGGAATAACTAAATTGTTACGTGTCATAATAATGTCTTAAGTCTTCACAGTTTACTGCTGAGTTTCTTTTATCTTCAAGGATGCCTCAGGTAATAGGGATGTCTCAGTGCAAGAGCTTCAGGGCAAGTAATGTATTCTTGAGTGTGTCATGCCTGCCACAACAGGGTTTATACTAGTGAACAGAATTGCCTTAAAGGCTAGAGAGAAAACCGAGAAGTTTAAAACTTCAGGTGTTTCAAAAAATTAAACAAAACATCCAAACTGCTTACTACTAGTGAAAAAGACTACAGTAACGCATGACTGAAAATAAACATGCCAACCAGTAATGATACACAATAATCTTGCAGAAGAGCATTTTTGGGATGTTCACACTACTGCTTTTGACACTTAGAATCTTCCACTAATTGCCTGCATCCTTCCAACCAGTTGTGTATGCTATTAGGGTGGCTGAAAAAGGGTTCATTCCTGAGATACCCACCCCAATCCGCATGAAACACTGTCCTGAACAAACCACAGTTTGACTAAACAGCAGCAGCAGGAGATTTAAAAAAAAAAAAAAAGTCCTAAAACCCAAGATAGCAGATGGTAAATCTCAAATTGCATGCTTTAAGTAACAAGTATGTGCCTTGAAAAGAAAAGAAGCTTGCACCTAAAATTATACTGTGCTGTCTGCTTTAGAGCAAAAGGACATTTTTGGGTTTTTTTTGTTTGTTAATAAGAAATACTTTTTTCTTTGCACTTCATCTATTGACAGTTTTGTTCTTAAGATGCTATTAGAGGGCACTTTATATTTGGCAATCTGGATAGCAGAGATGAGGACATGGCATTATTCCTTCATTTTGCCTGAATGTTTTAACTTTTATACTTTTTTTTTTTGCTTTTAATAGTGCTTACAAAGTAAAGGGGGAGGGGAGAGAATACATAGACTTTAATCAGATTTGGTTTAGACCACATAGAATAACACATTAGAAAAAAAAGGCAATTACTTAAAAATAGTTGTATTTATATTCCACAATCTGCTCAAATACTGTTTGTTGGGTTTTTTTGTTTTGTTTTTTTTTTATAAACTTTCTACAGGATGTTTTAAAACAAGTTCTTCACATTGCTTCAATTATGTACTTATGGAATTTGAGGGGAATAGTTCTGGTTGTTTTTACAGTTTAACACATATACAGTACCAAAAGAATGGTGGTTAGTCACATGCAGTCCATATGAGATTCTAACATAACATTTAGTGAATTTTCTGATGTTGACCACCCCTTTGATGCTGAAGGTAATGCATCTGTGGAAAGCAGGGACTGTAGATTTGGGTTACTGCTCTCTGCATCTTCCAGTTTTTCAGTGTTGTCTTCCCAGTTAATGTGGAATCTTGTGACTCTGGGATTAGATGCCAAAATATTCCTTTGAAGCTGGAAAGGAAGAAAATATACAGATTGTAACGTGTACATCTCAAACTGGAGTTCATATGCGTACAGATTTTTTTCATTTTAATCTCCATAGCCTTGTTTGTGTAAAACAATTTGTTTAATAAGGGAACTCGCATCAATGTGAATCTGTAGCTACTACCTATGGATCAGGAATGTGCTTACAGTACGCCACTTACTCCTTTTCCCTGATATTCTACTCAGCAAAACAACCATTTTCTCAAGAGGATATTTTAACTGTTCTGCAAGGTCAAGGCTGTGAAAGAGATCTGCAAGTAAAGTGCAAGTGTTTATTATTTTATCCAGCTTTTAGTAAAGCAAATAACTTCTACTCCCACAAGGATTTTGCAAACCCCACAGTACCTCATCAAATTTTTCATCAGCTTTATGGTATTTGCAATACCCATCAATTCCATCAACTTTCACATTCATTTAAATGTACAACCTGTCCTTAAACTACCAAACTTCAGACTGATTTCACGAAGAGGATTCATCTACTTACTGAAGTTTTAGAGTAAAAACATTTCTATTTGGAAGATACACTGTGGCAGTGGACATGATTAGTCATCTATCTTATTCTCATGGCTGGCCTTCATTTTCCTTTGAAAACATGCTGTATTTGTATGCAACAAAAAAAGAAAATGCTCACTTTCTCTTTATTTTGAAAAGGGGTGAAAAGTTATATATAGTTACATGGAGTATGGCAACTTAGTGCCAGTGGACACTCACTATGACAGGACTGATCAGAGGAAAGGTTTGCTTTGTTGATTTTATTCTCGAAGAAAGTGTACTCATTAAGTATTTCCTCACCCCTTATGCAAAATAGAAAGACCATTTTTTTTTTAGAATCCAGTAGGGCTTATTACCCGTTAATTAATCACTTTAATAACCTTCTACTTGTGTATTTCCATTTTGTCCCAAAGTCTCATTAAGGACTCTGTATACAAAGATATGATAGCTTTTGCTGTTCTTTTTCATAGGAGCAAAGCTAGCTTTTTATATAAACAGAGAATGAAGACAAGTAGTTCTAGGCATTCTAAATTTAAGTGCTTAAAGGGAGTCACCATTTTGGCATTGACAACCAGCATAACAAATAAGTTATATTTTAAGTGAAAGAAATAAAGAAAGGAACACATACCCAAAGTTTAAGAATCCTCAAACTTAATTGTAATTTTGAGAATGTATTTAATATCTGATCCCTGAAAATTAAGTTAAGCATAGAAAAACACTATTTCACTTCATCTTTTGATTCTAGTCCTAGTTTAATTGTACCCATGAAGGATATTTTTTTGGTAACTTAATCTGTATAATTCCTTTGTAAAATTGTCCATTCATCAGATAATTATCCAACCAGGCTACCCATGTTCTCTCGTTTTACACCTAACTTGTTACTCCACTTGTTTGTTACAGTTTTGCAGAAACTGCACCTCTGACACTAGAAGAGCTGTGTAACTGTAGTAAATGAGTATCTATAACTTAGTTCCAGATTAATGGACCTAGAAAAAACATTACTCTGTTTTTCTGAAGAACAGAGCCACTTTGTCTATGGTGGTGCAGGTGGAAATAAATCCAATGGTGTATTTCACAGTCAGTGAGAAAGTACAGCCAAGTCTTCAAGATGGTAGAAATTTTTGATGGTTTCTCAGTATTATGCAAATTTACAACAACTACATGGCACTTGTAGTTTGTCCCCTCAAGTATTTTCCATTATTTGATGCCTCATTCCATGCACTTTATGAGATCACTTGGGGTTTGGTTTTGTTTCTTAAAAACCTCTTTCTATAAGCAGACCTCTGACACGTGACAAAAACAAAACATGCCTTACCTTCGAAAAATCTGGCTTTACTGGTGGATTCTCTCTCAGCTCCGTTTCGGTATATTCATTGTTTACATAGTAGCCGACTCTAATAAATTCTTGACCTCGGTAAGTGCAAGTAATGAGCACAACTGTTACACCTACTGCATCTGCATCTGGAATAAGCCCTGGGTTAGGTGCATCAGCCTAAAATGTGAAAGGGAAAGATAAATTAAAATTGATACCACATGCCTATCTAGCAAGGGAATTTCAAGTAGCGTGTTTTAGCAGCTAAGTAGTGACTATATTTAAAACTGTTCAAGTTAACCAGAAAATATACTGCTTTCACATCAATCCTAGATTTAGAATACCACCCTCTAAAGACAAAATTAGAATATAGTAAAATTGTTTGCTGACATTTTTCATGGGCAACTGGACAGGTTTGATCCAAAACTGCTTTTAAAAATGTGATTAGCTGAACCATTGTTCAAACAGGGGTACCAACATCACTCCAGTTCTGCAGTGCCATTGTTCTCCAGCCCATCTTGATAATTTAGTACAGCAAGATTATCTTCCTGTATATCTCAAGGTTGAATTGGTCTGTGTGTGTGTTCTTTACAAGAGTAAATCCTTAAAACTACATACTTCAAGTTATTCTTCACAAGAAAAGGGATGGGCTATGGTAAGGGTTGAGCTGTTCCACAGATTTCTAGGAAAGGAATGAAATACTTTCTCTGGCTTCATTCCTAATACCTATGTTCATTAAAATTTATGCAGCTAAACGCACAATCTCTCTAAGACACATGAACATTTTAAGCCAGTATGCAAACTTAATTAATAAGCAACTGATATAATCTTCCTTGATGTCCTTACTTACCATGCCTCTGTGGTTATTTATCAATAAAATCTGCCTCATAAAATGTGGCTCACATCAGTCCCTTAAAATGCTTGCTAACTACTCATCTGTTGATGAAATGCAATGCCTGACTCTGCTGCAGGATTTAAAATAACAGCAACCCAGGCATATTAGAACAGCTTCATATTTACAATTCCACATGAAGATCTGAAGTCAACAATGAATATCCATGTTATGAGAACAAGTTGGTATTAGCAATGTGTGTTCAGATGGTTTGGGTGTAACAAACCTTGCCTAAGGACAGAGGATGAATGGAATCAGTTCCTGACGTCCCTCTCATCCCTACTTTACTGTAGTATCTATATGCTCCAGCATGGTGAAATCTGGGAACTACTGCTCATGCAGCATTGGCTTCTACTCCTTGCCACTTCAATTCTAAGCCGTCAAAGTAGTCTAGCTTTTTGGGAGAAGCTGTAGGCACTTTGCAGAAGAATTAGATGAGTCAGACCTCTCAGGTACAAATACATCAGAGGGAGGACAAGAAACCAGGGAATCAGGTAGAACTCATCTTCCTCCAGCCCTGAAGGAAATAGAAAATGACTGAATGGCTTTACAACTAGCATAGGAGAATGGAAAAGACGGCCAAGGAACAGAACAAATGCAGAAGCTTGAGGAAATCACAAGAACTGCCAATAAGATTAAGTCATTACTTTAATTCAGTAGTCTTGTTCTAACAGTGCCCAGAACTATCTGATCACTTTAAATTCCACAGTGACGGGCAACAAAAGAACCCTGTTCTGTTTAACTCCCCATTAAACTCAACTCACAGGATCTTAGTTTTCCAGGTTCCCATTTTAACTTTCTGTCTTGTAATCTCCTATGACACAGTTCTCATTCCAAGGAAGTACTCTGTTCTAATCCCACCCATCTCACAAGCATTGTTTTGCTGCAAGAAAAAGACCCTGAAGATTGTTTAAAATAGTTTTCTCAAATTTTCAACTTCTTCCTGTTCTTGATGTCAAACCTCGTAATTACTCAGGAACCACAGGACCATATACAGGTGGAAGAAGAAAGAAGAGCTTGGTATGACCAAATGATAAACAAGCAGATTATCTGCAAAAAGATATTCTGGTGGGCAGCGGCAGTAGATTAGTTTTTGCATAAAAATCAGTCTTTATATGCCATTCTTATGCTATAAATTACTTAAGAATTTTATGAAATCAGCCCATGTATACGTTGACTTGAATAATCTTGCTTTTCCACACGGTATTTATTCACATAGCTATTACTACAGAGTAGATAGCAAAGGTTATATGCCCACTTATGGACAGTAAATTATTTATGTGCTTATATGCTCAAAAAGAAGTTTCTGTGATTTTATTACAAATTCCCAAGAGAATAGAAAAGGAATCTGGTTTCACTACGTATATCTTGGCATTTAGAAACAAATAGGCCAAGCCATGGGCCTTTACTATTGAAATCCTTTTAAATGTAATGTTTTGGGGTTTTAAAACAAAAAGCTGCTTGGTTAAGTCTGAAAAGCACAATAATTGTCCATCTTTTTGTAAGGCTGAATTCCTAACCTGGTATTTTCATCGTCCTTGGTGATCTGTCTGTGTGGTACTCCATTTTAGTTGCTATTTCAGCCATTTTCCTATCTAGAAAAATCCACAGCAGATTATCTGAAAAATTTGTACCCCTCTGCAGAGGTCCTTTCCTTACGCTATTCCCCATGAACACAATCTCTTTTCTTTGTATCACATGCCTCCTGCAGGTCTGTGCTTTGCCCCATTCTTGCTTTCCTTTGCTTGTTTTCTCCATATCCCAGGCTGCTGCAGCTTGGTGGATAAAATTGCTTCAGTCATCAGCAAAGGCTTCTTGCAGCACTTGGGGCTTTGGTGGTCTCCTGTGTACACACATGAGCTGAGTCCTACCCTCACATGAAATCCAGAGCCTTTGAAGCGTAATATACTCAGACCCTACAGTACTTCCAGAAGAAATAAAAAGGATATTTTAACAGAAGGAATCTCTTAAAGGACCTACTCCAATCTAAGCAAAATCTCTACACATCTCCTCCTAATTTAGCTGTAGTGTCATTCATAATCAGGATACCATTGCTGAGTCCATTCTACAGAAACTGCAAGACCAGTAAATTTAATTTGAGATTTTCCCAATCATACAGCCAAAACACGCCATTTTAGGCACCTGCTTCCTGCTCCTTCCCATCACCATGAACAATGAATCTTCGGACCTTTCACTGAGGACAGTGCATCTTTTAAATTAGAAATGTGAACACCAGCTGATTTCCCTGCACACAAACACAAGGTAGCCCCTTTGAGAGCAACAGCAGATCACCTATTTCTGAACAATTAATGCTGTAATATATAACGGCTTGATAATGGAAAAACTGTTAATAAATGATGCATTTGTTACACGTCAGCTTTATTTGTAGTGTGGAAAAATTAGGCCTGACTCCAAAACCAAACAGAAGCATTTCAACATTGGTTTGCATGTATGCGGTTGATAAATGCAACCTCCAGCCTAATCCTATTCCTTTAGCCTGTCCTTTAAGGCAACAAAACAAAACAAAAAAGCCCAAAACAAGCTAACAAATGAAACCAAAAAAAGCAAACTGCCTTTCCTGAAACTTACAGGATTAATCAGGATGCCTCACAAATGCTGATATTTTAAAACAGTTACAGTAACTGAGAAATAAATGAGTGTATTCATCAGCACATTGGGGTTTTTTAAAACTCATACTTCAGCATGCATTTGCCATTAGTTAAATGAATTTATAGTATTGGGGAAAATAGAAGGGTTCTTATACAATAAGGCATACTCAGTTTCTGATTTTTCATCCCATGGATTCTGCTCTCAGTTTACAAGAAAAATTCTAGTATTACATAGAGAAAAATGTGTTAGTTTTAATAAAAAATATAGTTTTGAATTAAAAAAAACAAACAAAAAAAATATCCCACCATCACAAAAGAAATTACTGCAAACAAGAAGAAAAAGCTTCTGTAAGAATTCAGGCAAGTCCACTTCAGGTTTTCCCCTCCTGCCTCTCACTGAGTTAAAATGGAAACAAGACTAGGCCAGTAAGCCATCTTGGTGCTGCTCTTTCCCTGTTTTCTTTTCCTTCATTACTCCTTATTAAGTTTTGGCTTTAACAGCAGTATTTTATAGGACTCTCACATACTCTAGACTTTTTTGCGCAGTCTTGATCTACACACGTGTCCTAAATGCCTCCCATTTACCACTGAATTTCTGTCTTCATTTGAGAAATCACTGTATTTTGCTATGATTTAGAATGCTTAGCCAAACATCGCAGGTGACTGTGTCCTGCCAAACAGAAACAAACTTCTTGATTGTTCTGGCTGAGTTTCACAATTAGTTTGTTGGCCTGATCCTCTGAAGGTGTTGGCTACACTAACCCAGTGCTCCTGATTGTCTGAAACTGCCACTAGTGACAGAGGTGACCCTGATGGTGCTGGTGTAAACCAGGCAACTGGCACTGCTGATTACGAACCACATTGGTTAAAGTTATCCATAGCTATGGGAACTCTGCTTATATCACTAATTATTGATACCACAAATAAAAAATATAACCAAGAAATATCAGGGGCAAGAAGTAGAAGCTCAAGGACAGACTTTAAAGGAAGGTATGTCATACCTGAGGAGCTCACTGAAATATTTTTCTAGCTTACCATTATTTTTCAAGTCCCTTTTAGTTTGATACAGTTGTCCCTAAAGAAATTAGCACAACTCTTTTAGAAATGGTTAAATCAAACTTACCTGAAATACAAACATGTGTCTGCCTGCAGGAACAGGTCCAACTAAAACAGAGTCTAACACCTGATCATACTCTTCACTTTCAGCTGAACCCACATAAATTATTTTCCATTCCAAATCTACAGAAAAAAAGAAAAAGGAAGAAAATTAAAAAACCATAACATTCTTTATCATTACAGTTAGGGGTTTTCCACTTTTGCCCATCTACAGTTTTGCATAGCCTAAAATTGCTTCTTTTGGCAACAGGCCTAAAATAACAAGGACCTGTCTTCATCAGGGAAATGTACTGATGCCTGACCCTGTCCTCATGAACCAGATCCTCCCACTTTCTCTAGTCAGTTGTACCACAGGAACCCCTCTATTTTCATGGTGAGGTTAATTTTCAAATTTTATACAGAACACATGGCCCATTTACTAACTGGGAGCTGTGCTGAGCATCTTCTCAAAGTCTGTCAGAATGGCTGCAGCAGAGGGATGATGCCTACAACTCACCACATCCTTGAATACCGACTAACCTCCCAAAACCAAAATTCCCACCTTCCACATACACACCTCACAGCTTGAACGACACAGATCATGAAAAGCAGTTAACTGAGTAAGGAAACACATTGGGTAAGCTCCAGACTCACTAACTGTATGTCCCCATTCCTTCACATGTCACTTGTATTACCCGGGAAATATGTAAAATTGTGACAGCATGACTAGACCATATTCTTAGAGATAGTGGTGCTTGGATTTTATCTACAGCCTGAAATGGAATTAGAGGCAAAAAAAACCCCAAACAATTACAATTCAGTTTTTTCTAACTCAGCCTCTCCCCCACAGGTGTTTTAAAGTTGAAACTGCAAATTAGCCCAAATTAGCTCTTCCTGAGTCAGCTTTTCACCTTCCCTTTTTGATTCAAAAACAATATTTATTTATGCATATGAAACTAATCTTACAAGACGGATTCTGGGGCTTTTAAAACCAGAGGGGGGGAAAAAATCAACATTGCAAAAATTTTAACTAACTCTTCTTTTCTTACTTAAGCTGTTGTTTCAGAATTGTACCTTAAAAACTTACACAGTATATTTCTTTTTTTTTTCCTCCCCCTTGTGAGCAATGCCCTGATTGCCTTTGCCAAAGTACAAACCTGTACCCTATTACATTTACTTGATTAGTCCACTTGGCAAAATCCAAAGGCCTGCCTCATAGTTACTAGATGCAGGAATGGAATTTAAGCATAGGAAAAAAAACAACCTAGCACTCAAACAGAACTTGGCTGCTCTAAGACTGCAACTCTCTTTCCTCATTAGTGAATTCTTCTTGCTTATTTTGTTTACCATCAATGCACGTTTTGCGGGTTTAATTAGCATAATAAACAAGGCTTAGGAAGGGATTTTACCTCTGTACAACACAGCACAGTTGCTCAGGTACTGTAATCAGGGGTTTTATTTACCTTTTAAGCATGAAGTACTAGCTGTTGCCAGTATTGCGGGCTACTCATCCAAGATAATTTAGCAGCTTTCTTGTCTGCATCTGAGAACAAACTACTACTTAGAAGAATTGGGGACTTTTAGGCTAAACTACTTAAGATTATCACACCATCCCGTGCCATTGTTTTAAGAGAACAATACAAAGCTCATTCTAAACAATTAGTATTATTTAACACTAAAACTGGACTTCTAAAAAATAAGTTTTAAATGTTATTTAGGTATCTTGATACAGAACAACAATTTTAAGAAAGAGAGGGCTAGAGTTCACGAATTTCGTTTTAGGATCAGTGTTGCAGAGGACGAGCTGAAAACAGTACAGTAAACAGACGTACTAGCACAGGAAAGCTATGGCAATGACTTCATCAAGTACACAAAGGCTGTGTTTAATCTTATTTTTAATTGTGAAAGACAGCAGTGCTCATCCCCTAATTTATCCTGTAGTCTAACTTGCATATTGGTGGGGAAGGGAGCTGAGAATTCTGCATTGGACCATCTATAGTTCTTCTTATCACGATTCTCCAAGATTAACTTTAACATAAATCCAGAGTGTGAGGAGCAAGTCACATATAGCCGTGCACAATTGGAAGAAAAAGCCAAACACTTTGCATGAAGCCCCTGTGACGGGCACCGCCACCTGCCATAGCAGTTGTCACGGAGGGGGGCCGATGTTGTACCGGGTGGGGCCAGGCTGGCTGGAAGAGAGATCCAGCCAGCAACGTGGCGACGGGCATGGAGCACAGCTCCAGCCACTGCGTCGGTCAGTTGCACTAGGGCAGGAGACAGGCAGGGGAGGCCTAGAGGAAATCCCTGGCTCAGGCGAGACTTCCTCTAAAGTTCCCGCCACGGCGGCCGTCCCTCCCTCCCTCCCTCCGCGCGCTGTCACCATCCCGCCGGCACGCACGAGTACGCGCCGCTGCAGAGGCGGGAGGGATGAGGCGAGTTAAACCGCAGCGACAGCGAGCCGGCCAGGGCACCTCAGCCAGGCCAGCACCCAGCTCCCCTTCTCAGCCCTGTCCTCGGCCCTCCGCCCGCGGGGCTCCCTGCCGCGCAGCCGGCGCTGGGCTCCGCCGAGCGCCAGCCAGGCAGTGCCCTCCCCCGCTCACACG
>VYZT01033228.1:17681-69231 GCA_013400735.1 Pomatostomus ruficeps | reverse complement strand
AGCGCCCCCGCCCGGCGCGCGCCGGCAACGGCCGCCGGCAACCGCCACCGCGCCGGGGCGGGGCCGGGAAAGGAGGGCGGGGCCGGGAAGGGGCGGGAGATGATCCAGGCGAGCGGGAAGGAGCTGCGGAAGATCTGCGGCTCTGATCTCCAGGAAACCGACCCAGAGTCTATCAATAGTTTTTTTTTTTTTTTTCGCCCCCCCTTTTATTTACACCGGGAACGCTCCACACTGTTCGCCGCTTTCCCTATTTCGCTCAACTACAGCCCATTCTGCCCCTGCTCGCCGCCAGCGCCCGCCCGGATTGGCCGCTCGCCGTGCGAGGNCTTTTTTTTTTTTTCCCCCTGTATGCATTAAAAAGATTAAAATCCAGGCAAGGGGAAAATCAGGAGGAAAGATCCCGCAATGGAGCCAGGTCTCCGTTCATGACCAAGAGGGACTCTGTGCATGAGTTTGAAAGCTGTCACCTTGCAGTGATTTTATTTAGAAGAAAAAATTAATTTCTAAGATGTGACTTCATTTCAATTGCCAGCATTTAGCTTATGGAACTGTATTCATCCTGCCTACCACAATACCTTTTATTAAAGATTGATAAGGTTTAGATTCATACATGGAAGATGCTTCTTTTGTCAGTGTATTATATTTAAAGTTTGTGAACCATATGAGCTGAAGAAGAAATTAATTTCCTTTCAAAATGTTCATCCTCTGCAAGTTGCAAACAGTGTAAGACCACATCCAGCTTGGAAAGTGCCCTAAGCTGAAAACTGAGGCTGGGAGAATAGTAGGGCAAAATATCATAACTAAATTAGAACCACGGGTAGAACAGGGACAAAACATAATCTTTTGTCCAATCACTTCAGGGAAAAAGTTAAAGAAGTGCTGTATTGCAACAAGACAAAAAACTGCTTGCAACAAGAGCTCATTTTAAAGTTTTACTTGACCTTATTTTAAAAAGGGAAGATTTACAAGTGTTTAAAAGAATCCTAAGTGGGTTTTTATATGCTAAGAGTGTGCAGTATTGTATAAACAGCAACTGCAATGCTGGATGCTTGGGGAAAGAGAAAAACTACTTTCAGTCCAGCACTCATGATGACATTGTTCCCAACACCTCCCAGAACAAGCATTTTTACTGTCAGAATGCATAAAACTAGTCTAAACAAACAGGAAGGTGCATGAAGGTTTCAACAGCCCCTAAAAAGAATGAAAGCAGTGATTCACTTACAGGCTAAACCACCTTGCCTGTGGGGCTTCACCATGTGCCAAGGGGCCAATGACATCCCTCACGCCTCTGGGGGAGAGCAGAAAGTGCCCACAGCTCGGAGGGTGTGAGTTGTGTACCCCTGCCACAGAAAATTCAGAAATAAATGCGCAACCAGGCTCTAATACTGCCTAGCACTTTGTGTTTCTGTAATTCTGCTGTATGATTTCCTGGACTGTGAGCCCATGTTGTTCGGCTCACAGTCCAGGAAAACCAAGAAAGATTGGACATGGTGGAGCAGATTCGTTACTACAAGCTGAAGTACATATTGTGTTATCAGGAACCATTTAATTCCAGGAACTTTTTGCTGGCCATTTGCAAACAAATGGGTACTGTGGTGGTCTGCACAGTGATGAGAAGGTCTCTGCAGCCTTGAACCAAATGGTGAGGCAGGGGGGATTCTTGTGAAGGTTTTGCCATAGAATTACAGGAGATTTTAGGCTGGTTGCAGCTTGTCAACTACTAGGATATTTTGAGCTGAACACTGGAGTGAAAAAGAAGGGCTAAAGATAGAGCTGGGAAATAGCAAATAGGAGGGTTGGAGGGAGCTGCACATACTTGCTAATGAGTGGCCATTTCCACAGTTTTGCAGGGGTTTTGACTTGCCATCCACCCAGTGTTGTATCATGTGTAGATTTACTGGAAAATGTTTTTTGTATTTCTTCCCCCATTTCATCCTTGGGCATCTTTGGATTTTCATTTTTGCTTAATGCTTAGAGGAAATCAAAATCTCATAAAGAAATTTAATTTCCTTAGTTAAAGGGAAGAATTTTACTCTGCTTTCTGGGGCCATGAGTGAAATGACAATTGATTTTTTTTCCTCCAAACTTTGTTTTACAGCTCCAAAATTTCTGTCTCTGTTTTAGCAGTTGATGAGGAGGAGGATCTGAACGGGTCCTTTCCATAGTTTTGTAATCTTTGCCTTTGCCCCAATTTTCAGTATGATCTGCCAGATCCAGTCTTCATGTCCTAGTCCCTTTTGTTCATTTAACGAAGTCCTAAAACAAGTCACAGTCACACATGGAAAGCTTAACGGAGTCTGCTCCATAGCTCCAGGCTAACCTACCTCGACACTTAAGGAATTGCTTGCTGGTAGCTGTAAAGTGAGTTATGTGGTAGAGGTACATGATGGAGCTTCCCTGCTGGTTTGCCCTCTGTCCATGGCTCAAGCCACTGTGCTGGGTCCCTGTCTTTCATTCAAGTGCACTCTTGCATTTTAAGGAAGAGACTGACTGAACTATTTGATTCTTCAGGTTTGACAGTGACTGCTGTGAAGGAGTTTGGGGAGTGGAATTTGGAAGCTGGAGCACTGGTGCTTGCAGATGGAGGCCTCTGTTGCATTGACGAATTCAATAGTATCAAAGAACATGACAGAACCAGTATCCATGAGGCAATGGAGCAACAAACCATCAGTGTTGCAAAGGCAGGGTAAGTGGCATGTTAGCATATGAGAGAAAACAACGTAAGATGTTTTCTTGTACTTAAAATTTGGGGGCATGCTGATTAACTGTATCTGTTTTCTTCATTGTACGTAATAGTTTTGTTCTCAGCAGTACTCCTAAACTAGACGAGTCAGCATTTCAAAGGACAGTGCACTGGACCAGAGGCTGCAGGAGATCAGAATAAATACAAACACTCTTCGCTGCTGGGTTTTCAGTCTACTGCTGTAGGCCAGGGCACTTTCCTACAAAGACTTGGCATCCTTTTTCTTGTCCTTTGCTGCAAATGGTTATAATAATCGTATGTGAAATGAGGAGCTTTGTGACTTTTTTTGTTGCAACTCAGAAAGTGGGGCTTCATTTTTCCAAAACCACAAAAGCGCAGAATCAGTAAGTTTGGAAAAGACCTCAAAGATCATCAAGTCCAACCTATGACTTATCACCACCTTGTCAACTAGGCCGTGGCACTAAGTGCTGTGTCCAGGCATTTCTTGAACACCTCCAGGGACAGTGACTCCTCCACCTCCCTGAGCAGCCCGTTCCAATGCCTGACCCACCCTTTCAGTGAAGAAATTCTTCCTGATGTCCAACCTGAACCTCTCCTGACACAGCTTAAGGTTATGTCCTCTTGTCCTGTCAAATCCCGTAATTTTGCCTTGTAACGAAAGCACATAAAGAGATTTCCAGGCTGCTGTATTTTCCAAGAGATTTCCAGGCTGCTGAATTTTATATGTTGGGTGTGGCATAAATATAAACTCCTGCTTACTTTAAGTTTCTTTCTTTCTTTTTTCCAAGTAGTGTGTGTTCAAATCTGCTATTCCCCCCATTACCCCCACCCATTACTTGGATCTTTGAGCTCATATCTCATTTTGTCAGTCATATGCAGCTCTTGTCCAGGCCCAAATTATTTACTGGCTGGTATTGCTGAAATCTCTGTCACTCAAAAGGCATCACCCTTTCCATATTCCTTCTTATCACTTTCCACTCAGCTCTTGTTCCAATCACATCTTGGCTTCTCTAACTGATCATGTCCTTTCCTTATTCTGAGCATCTCCATCCTCTTTGTCAGACAGCGGACAAATGATGACAAAATATTCTGATTCATATGGGGATGGAACCCACAACTCTGGTGTTTTTTAGCACCATGCTCTTACCAGCTGAGCTAATCTCAGGGTCACACTGCTCTCAGCTGGGGTGACTACCAGCCTTTGCCAACTGGGCACAAATACTTGGAATCAATATAGTCCCGTCTCCTTAGTAAGATGGGGACATGTTTTAGCTGAATTCCTTGTTGCAGTTGTTTGTGTTTGATAAAACCAAACAAAGTTTGCTAACTTGCACTTGTATGCTCAGTTGCTCGCTTTTAAAGACTACATATAATGAGGATTTTTTGAGTATTAACTTAGCACACATAGGCTAAATACCGTGATAATTTCGGTCTTATTTTGATGCGTGGGAGATAAGGTTTTTTTCCTGTTGGGTATAATATAGTGCAAGATCTGTGGTCCTTCTTAGTTACAGAAGAACTTTGGACGTGAGGCAGCAGTTACGCAGGAGCTGACTAGAAATAGCTCAGTGACAAACCAAAGTTAGAATGCTTCTGCTGCTGCCTTACCCAAAAGGAGTGCATTTGGACTACTAGAGTAAAAATAATCTCTCCCCACATCTACAAGCACATGTTAGGACATTATGGTTAGTTAGTTAAGAGAGGAAAATGGCTGTTTCAGTTGATATGGCTGCTATCACTGTTTACTTGGGTTCATATTCATGTTTACACACAGGAATAAAACCCACATTTATGTCACATTTTATTTTGCTCTCTTAAAAGGTGAATTAAGCTAAAGTGTTACTTTTCAGCATTCAAAAGTGTTTCTATGCTGTATAAACCCACAAAGTAATATTTATTCTTGAAAAGTAGTGTTGGTTTTCACTATTTAAGGATCCAGCTGTATATAGAGATTATTTGTGGCAATACTGGTTGGTGACTTTTGGTATCCAGACCACTGTCTGTCTAGTTGCAGTTCTCTGACTGAAAAATACTTTAAATATTAATAATAAATATTAATACAATAATTGTGTACATTGTTTAGCTCTTATGGTCTTTCAAGATAAGATGTGCTCCTCATAGCATAAAACTACAAAAGTTTTTAAACACTTTGGAATGATTTTCCCTACCCAATTTAATTCAAGCATAACGTTCACCATACCTTTCTCTAGCTTGGTGTGCAAACTTAACACGAGGACAACTATCCTGGCAGCAACAAACCCAAAAGGCCATTATGACCCCAATGAGTCTGTCTCTGTCAACATAGCTCTTGGCAGTCCCCTGTTGAGCAGATTTGACCTGGTCTTAGTATTGTTAGATACGAAGAATGAGGAATGGGACCACATAATTTCATCCTTCATCTTGCAAAATAAAGGTAAGAATAGTCTTTTTAAATCATAAGATGTTTGGTTGGGTTTTTTTTTTTTTTTGGTTGGTTGGTTTCTGGTTTTGGTTTGGGGTTTTTTTGTTGTTGTTTTTTTTTTTTTAATTTCCTTCCATTTTGTAGTTTGTTATTCTTGAGTCTTTCAAATTAATCAGTGTTTACATTTTTGTCATGGTGGTTTTCTGCTGTATGGTTCTCCTTCAAATAGGAGTAAGACAGGGATCAGTAATTAATGAAGAGGGGTGAGCTGAGAACACTCTACTTTTTCTCTGGGATAATTTATGAGAGATTTCAGCCCAGGCTGCTCAGTAAGTGGATTGTTTCCATCTCACACCTTTACATTGCTTGATCTGCAGATCCTACATGCCTTGCAGTTGTACTTGCTGTTAATGGGAAACTTAATTCAGGCAGAACAGATGAGAGATACATGTGCTGCAGGGCTCAAAGAATGAAAGCTCCCCTTGTGGAGCTTTGTACTCTGTAATTAGGGAAGGCAGTGTGATCTGATTTTGACCAGCCCCTTCCCCATCCACATCAAGCAACATGGCTTTGATCCCCTTTGCAGAAGAAGTGGTTAGAGGAAACTTCTTGAGCTAGCTTACTTCCCTTTCCAAAATACTTCCCTGCAAAAACTGTTCAGAATATGGTAGGTAGCTGTTGGCTCCAACAGAATAGATAGAACAGCCAGAGGAGGTGCATACACTCGTGTAGCATTTTTCGTTTCAAGGAGTTCCAAGGCACTTGGCACTGCCTGTACCATCTGGTGGGCAGCGAGGCTGACAGCAGTTCTATAGAAATTACTGGAGGCTTTACTGTGGATTTTGATACAGGAGGGATCGAATGGTGTGTAAAATTCTGCACTGGAATTTGACCAAGTCCTTGAGGACTAGCGTACAGAGCAGCCAGTATGCCCCAAAAGTACTGTAATGTGTCTTTCATAGTCACCTGTCCATTTGGCAGGAGTCCTTAGGAAGAAGCTTGATGTCTGTTGTTATAGAATTACTGACGAGGATGTTGTAACACAGACTACCCAAGCAAATCAGAAAAGCTCTGGAGCATGGAAAGGATGAAAACTTACTTCTGCCTCATAAAACGCATACAGCCAAAATTGTCTGATGAGAGCAACCTGATCCTGGTTCGTTACTATCAGCTGCAGCGTCAGAGTGACTGCAGGAACGCTGCCCGCACCACCATCCGCCTCTTGGAGAGTCTGATACGCCTCGCAGAAGGTAAGGCCCTGGCACTTTTATTTTTAGACTAACAATTAACCTTTATGAAATGAATAGAACAGTGTAATTATACCCAGTAAGCAGAGTAGCAGCTTTTCCATGGAGGTAGGGATGGATGATTCTTGTATTGTTTTATCCTTCTAGTCTAAAGAGCCTCGGGATTGGAGATTTTGAATGTGAGAAAGGGTGTTCCATTTAGACTTCAAAACCAGTTCTAATTTTGACATTCTCACATATATAATAAATATTCAAACCTCTGGACCAAGTCACATTCAAGAGAAAAATCTCAGAAATTATGTGTCTTTATGAAAGGCAATCTCAGACAATCTCTACTTGGCTCAATTTGAGTCAAATATTTGCTTCTACTCTGAAATTAATATAACATTAAATTAGCATATTTTTTCTTAAGTATCAATGATTCTAAAATTATTGTAACATAAAAGATAACATATTTTTTGTTTCCTGAAATATTAGTAATCAAGTCCATATTTTGCCGTACAACTTAAAAATTTCCAACTCTGAGTTCAAGTCATATTTCATTTATAAGAAAAAACACAAAGGAAGCAGTATGTCTCTGTGTTAACATGGTTTTGTTTTATAAAATGCCACATCAAATATTTTCAGGATTGATTTAAAACTGTGTTTTGTATAGCAAATATAAATGGCAGTGTAGTGCCTCCTAGTTTAGATGTTTATGTTTGGTTCTCCATTTTGGGGAAAGACATTCTCCACTCAAGTGAAAGACATTCCTAACTTTTTGAGATTCACATGTAATTTTCACATTCAGTGTTTCTTCCCTACTTACCAGTTCATGAGATGAGGGCTTTTAGTAGGATTTTGTTCTCTCAAAGTATTATTTAGATGGTATTTACTAACCTGTCTTTCTCTTACTGAATAAGAACTGAGTGTGTTTCCATGGCCAATTAGGCAAAAGGCTTAATGTGTTAAATTATTTGTATTATATCTATTTACAAAAGTCACTTTTATTTTGCTGTCTGAAGAAAGGGAAGGAAGAACAAATAAAGCTATTGTGAAGAAAAGCATTTTAAATAATACTAAATCTGTGGCACAGACCAGGTAGAGGAAATAAATTTTTTTCTGACCTGTGATGAAAATTAGACCTTATTTTTTACTTTATGGTGGTTACATATGCTTATGTAGATTAGGATGTTTCATACCACACTCTTTGTTGTGATATCCAGTACTTAACATTTTTTAACTGTAGAATTTTAACCACCTTTATTCTGTCACTCTAACTGCAATTTGAAAATTATGCCCTATTGTTCACTAGAAAAACTATTCCTTCCAGTTTCTGTTGAAATTGACACTGAAATCAAAATTATTATATTTACATCTAAGTTATGCCCATGCATGAGTGTTTGAGGGCTGAAGAAATTTGAAGAATATCTTGTTCCTTCTAGAAAAAAACTTGGTATTTGACTTCAGTAACACTTACACCCATTTATTATTGACAGCTCATGCCCGGTTGATGTTTAGGGATACTGTGACTTTGGAAGATGCTGTAACTGTGGTATCAGTGATGGAATCTTCTATGCAGGTAACGTTGCCATTGCTGCAATACCACATTTAAGGGATTCAATTTTACGTGTAGACATGTGCCAGCTCCCTTCTTCTCTTTGGAAAGGATTTTATAGACTCATGCAAAGTAGGTAATCAGAGACCTTGACAAGTCTCTTTTAGTCCATCTTGATTGTTAAAATCCTTAAACAGAGATTATACTGAAAAATCTGGATTAGGATAAAGGCCTGTTACCTTCTTTTATAGACTTCACAGTCTAAGTGAAGTTTTGACATACAATTGGCTTCTGGTAATCTACATTTTAAAAACATTTTGAGGCAGAAATTGTATGTATATCACTGTGTTTAATAGCCTCTGATGTGTTTTTCTTCCCTGATGTTATATAGTCACTCATTAATTAGGTTTGAGAGAACCAAATCATTTTTTGGAGCAAGTTCAAACAGTTGCCAAGACCCACAATTTAATTTGCTATTAAATAATTTTAAACTATGTTGGTAGTAATAGTAAAACTCAGAGCATTTAGAAGACTAATTTTATTCTTAGAAACCTTAAAATTCCAAAACTTTGGTTGGACTGAAAATCATGCATTCCAGTTATCACACGGATTTATGTAATGTTTCTATGCAAAAAGACATTGAAAAAATGTGGAAGCCTAGATTTTAGTTTACTGTAATATTATTAGGATGTTGAAAAAGCAGCACACCAAGAATTAGTAAAAGAAATGTGAGTCTGATAGAAGGGGTTTTTTTAGTAGAAATGTGGAAAATAATGAGACACTATTACTTCAGACAGAATATTTTTAAGAGAAATAAATCTTCATGCTTTGGAGTAGAAAAAAAATTACCATAAGAAGATTATCCAGAGTTTTATGGATGGGGGGTTTTAACACGTCTGAAATGTTTGCGTGTGGCTCTGTCAGAGATGGTGTGCTCTGCTACTCATCTGACTGGTCTGATCCAAAATGGCATTTCCTGTGTTTCTGTATAGGTCCACTTGAATATTTCAATTTAAAACAGTTTTATATAGCACCCATTAGTTCAATGGGCCCAAAAGACTTTTGTAGGAGTAGATATGCTTCTTTTTTTGGAGACAAAACTCCTCAGGACAGATGCACAAAGTCACGTATGGCAGGTAGGCACTTGTGATCTCCCTTGTCCTTTCAGTGAGGGTTGAGAGATTAATTGCAGTTTGTGCCACAGATTAGTCTATTGCACAACGTTGCAAATGGAATTTATCTCAAAAATACTACAGGGCCTGACCTTATTAAGTAGGCAAAGATTATTTCGCTGTCTGCTGCAATTCATTGTGCACTGTTTTGAAGAGCTCAGCTTTTCAATGACAGTACTGCATCAAAATTAAAATGTGAAGCTGTTGAAACTGCAGTAGGTATCATGTAAGTCTTCATTAATTGTAATTGAACCTGTAATTAACTAGATGGAAAATTGATGGGACAGTGGTTTCAAAGTAATACGGTTTTGAATATAAGAACTCTGAAATACTTTTTTTTTGGTAACAGATCAAAAAGTGAAACATATGTATATAATAATAATGAATGTGTATTTTCCCCTGTGTGTCTCTCTGATCAGCACACATAAATGTAAAAGAATTGTTTTAACTGTGGGTCACTGTTTCATTTTTATACAGTCCTGCCTTCAAGGGCTGCAGTTGACCTGGCCAGGGTCAAC
Organism: Pomatostomus ruficeps; assembly: GCA_013400735.1. Lineage (NCBI taxonomy): Eukaryota > Metazoa > Chordata > Aves > Passeriformes > Timaliidae > Pomatostomus > Pomatostomus ruficeps. Next base: position 59,652 of record VYZT01033228.1, on the reverse strand, counting down.
CCACTACATTGTGTAACAAGCTTTTGTCTAATAAGAGCTTCTAATAAGAGAAATTTGCCTGAATTACAACTGCAGAAGATTACCTGGCAGTACTTGGTATGCTTACCATCTTTGCTCCACTCTTAGCTTCTTATGAGCAAGTAGGCAAACATATTCATTTGTGCTACAAAAATTCAAATTTGAGATCTGCTATTTAAGGTCAGATTTTGCTTTCCTCCTGGAAAGTATAAATAATCACTGAAGTAGTTTCTTTTTTAAGAAGTGGTTTATTTGTTTTATTAAAAAAAGATAGAAGTAGCATGCAAAAGTTTATTTTCAGAAACGGATTTCTTCTCTAGGAAATAAACCCCACCACATTTTGTGAAGATACATCCTGTGTTTCTTGCCTGATTGTCAGTCTCTAGAGTGAGGTTGTAAATGAAGAAGTGCCAGTATCATTCTGGAAGGACTGGCTGCCACCTTTTAGCTCAATTTTTACTCCATTTTTAACACAGTCTTTGCAACTTCTACAATAAGTCATATTCTTGCCAGTATAAAATTAAAGTTCACAGCTCTCCTGTGACTGTTTGGATACCTCTTGAGCCCTCTTGGGAAGGGAGGCTATGACATTTTCATCACCAACCTAGTTCATTGGAGTTGAATATATATACTTTGTGATAGATATGCTTTGTGATATATATACTTTGTGAGCATATTCCAATCCCCCTGGCTTGATCTTTTCCTTGCCTCATTTTCTCTTGCTAGCATTTTCTCCCTCCTTCTCTTGGTCATGTTTCCATCCTTGTTTTATTCTCTTTCCAATCCTTCTTCTTTTACTACTTTTTATAATTTGTCTTCCAATTCCTAGGCACTTGACACCTTTCTTTTCCACTAACTTTCCCTGTCATACTGTCTCTCTTTGTTTTTTATCCTTTGCCTGCAGTTTACAGTGGTTTTGTCAAATGGTTTCCTTCCTTTACTCAAAATGATATCTCAGAATCTGAGGGGCAGATATCTCAGAGATGTGAACACCAGCACAGGAATGAAACTTCACAGATACCTTAAATTCACTTAGAATTTCACATGCACACTCAGTATTCAAAAGAAGCTCCTTATGATGGCCAAGTAAAGGACTGAAAGGTCAGTGAGGGCAAGACATTATTGTAGCCCATGGCTGTATATCTCAGGATATATAACCACACAGTCCTCTTTTTATCCGCTGGGTCCTTAGGTCACAGGTTGACAGTACTCAATCCAAAAGCAATTATCTTTTGTTAGTGTTTTGTTCAGTATTTTGTTTATTAGCTGCTGTTCTAAAGGTAATATTCTCAATTTCGTAACATTTTTCTTTGGAATTCATCTCCAGTGGCCTTGAATATTTCAGAAATATAAATTCACCTATCTTTGTGCAGTCCTTGTGAAGTGATGGGATGGTGGTACTCCTCTGATCTGAAGCTGAATTATGCACAATCCAGAAGAAATTGTCCATGAGAGCACACCCCCTGAGAGATGGTTGGGGCCCCAGTTTCAGAGCAGTAGCATTTTGAGTGTTTGAGCACATTTCCTGTTGTCTGCAGTTTCCTTCTGTGCATGCAGCACATCAGGATCCCACTCAGAGATTTATTGTCTTTCTTTTCTTGACTGGCTCTTTCCGAATCACAAGAACTGGAACACAGCATCAGAGACAGAATCTGGTCCTTCTTAGCTGCTTTTAATTGTTCTAACCAAGAGACTTGAGTCCCTGCCTCATGGCCTATGAACCTCCCAGGTCCTGAAGCAAATACAGCAGAGGGGTTCTGCAGCAGCCTTTTCCATGCCTAGAGACTAGTGCTTTTATGTGGAACAGATCCATTGTGTTCCTGAAGTGATGGGTGAAAAAACTCTCAAGTGGTAACTTCAGTGGGATGCATTAGTTGCATGGACAGCCTTATTTTTAACACATTGCAGTTTTAGAGAGCTTTAATTAGCCACAGACTTGTGTTTTACAATGCAATTTTTAAAAATATAATATTTTGACATTGCAAAATCAGAGAATCAGAAATTACCACAATTGAAAACTTATAATCCATGTGATCCCATGGGGAGCAATTTCTGGAACTAGAGGCTTCATTGACTTTTGCTATCGTGCCTGTGGCACTTGATACACATCTTGTTCATTAGTTGTATTGAGCGTTATAGATTAGGAGTGGTAAATGCTAAATGCTAAATAATCTGTGGCAAAATAGAGGATTTGTGATGTGAGGTGTTTTTTTCCACAGAGCAATTAACTACAGAGCTATTCTAGATTATTTGTTGTGGGACAAATCACTGTGCAGATGCTCTGTTTCAAATAAAAGATACTTCATTTTTACAAGGCACAGCAAAAATTGTCCCAGATTAAAATCACTTACAATTCACTGGAATTATTCACAAATAGTAAGTTACTCTTAAAGTGCTATTCAGAAATATTTCTGCCCAACAATTTACCCTTTGTTGACAAGCCTTAATACCCAGATCTTTTCCTTTAAGAAATTAGGCAAAGCTAATGAAAACTTCCAGCAGCCAGAACTTCAGTTATAAAAGTTCCTCACATGGGCACAATTTTTACAATGTATTTGGAAAACTTATTTAATCCTAATTTTCATTTTCAGTCATGCTGTTCTCAAGCTTTAGGTGGACTTCCCATTCCATGTGTCAATAAAAATTAACCAACATGACTAAACTGCGGTCTTGATTATGTAATTGCTTTTTGTGTATGAGCAATTTTGACTGTGTGAGCAGATCTAATAGGATTATTTATGTGGATGCAGTTAGCAAATATTTGCTACCCTAAGTTTTAGAATACCTAAGGGAGAATTTCAGATAACATAATCTCTGCTGTTTTAATTTGGTACTTAATAATAAAGACAGTTTCCTATTTTTGTTTTTTAAAATCTCTTTGGTGCCATAGGGGGGTGCACTTCTCGGAGGCATCAATGCCTTACACACCTCATTTCCAGAAAATCCAATGGAGCAGTACCGAACACAGTGTGAAATCATATTGGAGCGGCTGGAGCTGAGAGATCTTCTGCACAAAGAGCTACAGAGACTTGACAGGTTATAATACACAAAGTAACAGACTAATTCAGAAGGGAAACAGAACTTGTTTCACAATAGTATCTGGAGAGGGTCTAAAACTCATCTGACATTGGGAAGGGACTTGTTCTTTAGAGGACATAGATAATCAGGGAGATTGTTTTAAAGTAGCACTCTGAGATCATCACAAGATCATTTCTCCCTCTGGGTTATGGAATCTACAAATATTTTAATGAGTTCCCGACTCATACCTGAATATTATGCTCAGATAAGTTTCAAAAGTGCTTCTTAGAGTCAAAATGCTTGATTGTATAGCTGAGCAAATAATTTTATATAATCTTTTGTTATTTGCTTGGTAAAATACAGCAGATCTACTTCATGATTCTTTAAGCCTTCTTTTGTGTTGGGCTTATCAGGATCCTTCCCTTTCTGTTAATGAAAAATGTAAGCCTGAATCAAAGTTCCGTTCTTTGGGGTGATTTTTCTTTTTTACATGCTGGAATTTTCACTGTCTCATCTCTAGTTTTCAGCTCACTGCAATAATCTTTGCGAAACCTATTTGTTTTTATCAATAGAAAACTTTCAATGCACTGAGCCTGAGAGAAAAACCCTAGAATTGGAAGGAAATTAAAAAAAAAACAAACAAACCCCGACATTTTTTTTCCTGAAATGAGATTAGGCTCTAAAGAAACTTGTACTTTTTTACTGTTAAAGGAAGATAAAAGATTCATTGATTGTTGAAATTAATGGAAACAACTGGGAAAGTTCACTTTTTCTTTGAATATGTTTCAGGCTTATTTGGTAACTTACAGTAATGATATGTTAAATAACCACAGTCAACAGAAACAGATGAAAGTGGGATATTTTCAACAGACAGACAAAAGCTAGTTTTAAAACAGAGGTGTTCATAAGGGATCATAGAAATGTAGGATGGGGTGGGAGATCAAATACAAAGAGTGGATCAGGTCTGCGTTTGACCTTCCTGGCAGGAGCTCACATTATTGGCTCCGAAGCCCTTCTAATGATGAGGATTTTCTGTTGCATTCTGTAGTCTGTTCCATGATTGCTCTACCCAATGCTCATAAAGGTTTTCCCAATATCCCACCAAACGCCCTCTGCTGCAAATTAAGCTGATTTCTTCTTCCCTCTCTTAAGCAGCTTAGGGAATACTAAATGAATGTCCTCTTTAAAACAGCCCATTCTGTATTGGAAGACTTGTTCCATGCATTCCCCCTACCCTATATTTCAATGAAACAAGCAGCTATCATATATCTCATCCTTTCTTGATGGGTCATATAATTTCTGCTTCCTTCCATTAAAAAATTTGGAATAAACATGTTAGTAAACAATTATAGTAATTATTCTAAAACATACATGTCTGTATAGTGCTATCTCTGTCACAGAGCAGAGAAACTGTTTATAATGCATAAGAATCATTTCTTCTAGGTGAATGCAGTCACTTTTGAGATGGAAGGTGGCTGCTTTTCACTCATGGTTTGCCTCACTGTTTAGCAAAAACCAGAATGCTGTCTGCCTTGGAAACTATGTGTTTAGGCACAATAGAGAGAACATCAGCTATTCTGAGATTGGAGGGAACCCTCACTCGAGCACCTCTGTTGTTCTGGAGGACCTTGAGAATATTGATAGCCACAGACAGTAATAATTAGCTTTTATAAGTGATTTGAGATGCTTTCATTCTATCACATTTTTGACATGTTGAATACATAGTGATTATGAGAGAAACCCAACAATAACCACCATTCCAAGTAATACCTAGGTTTTCCATTCCAGTAACTCGTTTGAGACTTTACCTGGCTCAGGATAAGATTTAATTAGGTTCCTCTTTCTAGAAGATAGGCATACAGAATATCCAAAATCTGTAAGGGACTCTAGCAACAGTTATAAGTAGTGCAAAGCTGTTTGTTTAGGTTGGTTTCCCAAGGAAATACAGTTTAGGTGGTTGCTTTCTGTGTCCATCTGCGTGTCTTCTATTGGGGACACTAAATTCTGCCACACTGTCGAAGGTGGTGAAAGATCACAGACTGTAACACCAGCTTTCAGAGCTATATGTGAAACTTAATAATACACTTCTGTGACCTACATTATTTGTAGCTTTCCACCAGTCATGCACATTTTATATCACTAATGCAATGAAGAAAGAAAAAGGAAGAAAATTTAATTTACTGTTGTTAAATTTTTTTTTATTGCATAGATTGCAAAAAGAAAATTCATGCCAGCAGCAGCCTGAAGAAACAAATTTCAGTACTACCACAAGATGCTTGAATGAGGGTGCATTTGGGCAGTCGAAGCAAAGGTCTCAGTCAGAACCTTCAAACCAAGAAAAGGATAATTCTGGTCCGCAGACACCTTTGCTTGAAGGCAGCTGTGAAGGGAATATTCATCTAGAACCCTCATGCAACCTAGCACGTGGTAATAACAAAAATACAAACAGCCTGGCCTGGTTTGATAGCCTGGAAGAGAGCAGCATTGATGCTGAAGAAAATTCTCAGAAGTCTCCAGTGCCCAAGATATCTCCAAATAACTTGGCTTCAAAAAGTTCTGAAGAAAGATCTCCTTCAATACCAAGGAAGCAAAATGGAATAAAAGAGTCACTAGCAGCCGTGGATCTGCATGCTCCTGTGAAACAAAAGGACAACATTTCCAAGTTAAGCAGGAAAAGGCCTGAAGAACACAACTGTTCTTCAGAAGACAATATTGCAGACCCAGCACCAAGTGCTAGTGTGCAGGATTCAGTCATTACCCAACATGCTTCTAAAAGCTGGCAGAGGCTACACACGGAGAAGTCCCATGGATTCTTTACAAGTACACAGGACCCGGAGGCAAAGGCCCTTCCTCCAGTATTACCTGCCTCTGGCCTGCCAGATCCTTCAAACGATGCCAATTCTGTGCTAGGGGAAGAAGAGAACAGTGTACCTGTAGCAGCAAAAAGTGCAACGATTTCCCTGAGAAAAAGAAGTAAAGATCAAGTAGTGAAGGAAACAAAGGTAGTAAGTTCCCATGAGCAAGAAAGTGAAAGTCCCCCAGCTGCTAAACTAGCTAAATTTTCTTTCACACCAAGGACAAAACTTGGTCATTCTTCAGAAAAGACAAATAAAAAATTTTCTCCTTTTCAGAGTGAAACTATTTTTAAGCCAGGAGAGCAGATCCAGGGAGAGCAGCTGCCAGAAGAATGCTGTCCCCCTGAGAAAAGCAAGATGATATTGACTGGCTTAGGAAAATGTATTTTGGAAAAACGATCAATTGATAATAAAGGGAAAGAAGAGCAACAGAGTCAGGCCTTAGGAAAAGAGATCAGAGGAAGTGCAACAATAATCTCTGATGTCAGTTTTGATGATGTATCACCTTCACCCACTGAGAAGATAAGGGAGGGAGAGGAGAAACTTGGTGGTCCAAGCACAGGGAAGGTGTGCTCCAGCACATTAGCCAAGCTGTCATCATTCTCCTTCATATCACGTCCTGAGGCAAAATCAGAAACCTTACCTGTGATTAAGAGTGACACCAAGGAAAGCCACAGCCCATTGCTGAAGGTGCACGTGAGCAATCCCAGCAAAAGGAAGAGTTTTGCATTGGGAAATTCTAGTAAAGTCAGCATGGTCACAAAGACATCTCTTTTCTCCATAGCAGAGCTAGATGATGCTGCGTTAGATTTTGATTGGGATGAAGAGGTTAGGAAAAGTCCAAGCACGTAACATGTATATCCTCCTAATTACTTAACATGCAGTTCTTCTGAATCTTCACCCTTCTATCAGTTGTATCAATGGTTTTCAAAGCATTTCATAGAATCCTCCTGGACCTGTGAACTTACTTTCTTTAAGGGCCATATACTTTACATAAGTAAGGACTGTGTGTGCTGCAGGCCTGATCTGGCTTTTAGTTTTCTACTCTTCCCAAGACTATCTCAGTTCACTGTTTTGATTGAACAGATGAACCCAAAAACTTGTACAGTTACATTCGTGTGATCTTGCAGGAGAGCAGGCTTAATTGACTTTATCCTTCATTTCATATAATGATTAGAACTACACATGATTCAGATTGTCCTTCCAAGTGACTGTGCCACTTTAGAAAAATGATGGTGCTCAAGCTATGTCATTGTATTTTGTTCATCTATATGTGCTGTTTGGCTCAGCATAGTTACCAATATTGTGATCTATCATCATACTGTGGTGTTTCTGTATCACCAGTATCATGACAATTTTGCTTCATCTCTGATTACTGTGCTCCTTGTCACACAGCTGATGTTGAAAACATGGATCGAGAGCTTTTTGTTTCTGGTTTTTAATATCAGTTTTAAATACACTGGTTCATGTATCTGTGTCTGTATTCTGGGTCATTTTATTGAAATCCAACTCTGTAATAAACACACAGTTTTCCACTGCAGAGACAACAAATTTCAAGTGATTGAATGGGAGTTGTCAGTAACCAGGGTAATTTTAGTGCAGGCATTAAGCCCTGGCAGATAAACTACACTTCAAAGCTAACAGCACCATGAAGAACTTCTCTAGTGTAGCTTCGTTCTGAGTCAGATAATGTTTACTTGGATATTTTAATTATTATGAGAGTTTTACTGCATCTGATATGCAGTTTGTCTTCTGTAGTGTGCTGCATCCTGTGTCACTCATTTGTCTAATAGGAAGTTAATCTACAAATGCATTACATGTTTACAGAGAAAGGTAAGCCTTAATTTTCTTCAGTGACTTGCCTGGTGTGTTTCTTCTGTGTTTGAATTCTCCACAGAATATTCTTGTTATTACCTGCAAACCAGAGAATGGAGTGGTTGCTTACAGCACAGTAAATCCTTTGGGAGACTTGCTAGCAGAAAGATCTGATTCTCTCTTGTTTTGCTTACAAGTAGCTCCCTTGAAACCAAGTGAGTTAAAATACTGCAGAATTTCAGAGAATTGGGGGAGTGTGAGACCCAAGTACTTCGGAGTGGTACAGTGAAATTGTACAGTGAAATCATGAGAACACTAAGGATAGGAGTTGGCTTACTGTTAAGAGTTTGGCAAAATGACAGAAACGTTGCTGTCCAGACTGATTGTGTGGTAGTTCCTCCACTGGAAACATGACATTAACCAAAACAAATGGAATTTATCCACCTCCCTCCCAAAGCACAGAGCCACCCTATCAAGTTCCTTCTCACACCTATACCAGGGTGAGGGTGCCCCCATGACCATCTGCTCATGAAAATCAGACATGTCCTACAGGATTTTGTGTCTGCACTGAGAGAAGGGTCAAGAATTCTGGAGCTCTTAACATTTGTGATGGTCTTCCTACTTGAATTTTTTACATCAGCCTCTTGCATGGTGGTCTCATTTACAGTCAGAAATCTTCTTTGTTATTTCTTTGGTTTGGTGGGTGTTACTGGTTTGCCAATGCAAAGCTGGAACATTGCTACTGTCTTTACTAGCCAAGCTTCCAACCCTCAAAACAATGTTTGAGCACATTAGGACAAGTTTGATAATGTCCTGGATTCTTCCTGGAAAGAGCATGGTTGGGTTGCCATCTACCACTTAGATATGTTTTAGGCAGCTAAATCCAAACATAGACTGTAGAATTTAGGTAGAGTGAATATGTCATTCTTGGTAGTGTCTTACTGGTGATTAATTTTTGAGGGATAATATGCTAGATAATATATCAGTAAAAAATAAAGTTTTCAGACTCCCCTGATTAGAAGTAGTCAGTATATTATGTTATGAAATGGAACAGTGATTCTTCACCGAGCAGAGGTTTTTGAGATTTTAGGGATCTGCTTCTCCCCTGTAACATGAGAAACAGAACAAAAGCCCACAACGGTCAAAGAAGGAGACTGAAAAATCCAGTCATTCTGAGGTCACTCTGCCTAGAAGGCCACTTGGGCCTTGTTTCCCTGTTGGACGCAGAGAAAAGGAGACAAAGGGACATCAGGGACATTCCACGGAGCTTGCAGAAAAGCCCATCTTTACTATCAGGAGAAATGTACTGTTGCCTTTTCAAACTGTCTGCAAACAGGTCCTACTCACCCAGGTGTGTGGGGTAAGTAATCAAAGAATAAATTTGGAAAAGCAGATACTGCTGAGATTGTTCTTTACCAGACCAGTTGAAATACTACTGTTGTGGTACTGCTTCTGATTCATAGCATGAATTCAGAGCATCCAAGATAAATGAGGAGCTCACAGTAATAAGAAAACGATACCTACTGCTTATCCACTCTCCCTCACTGTTGCCATTGATACAGAACCCATTTATCAGTGCTTTGGCAGGGAACATTGCTAACTTCTTTCCTTACCCTTTATAAACCAACTTCCCCCACAAATAATCACAAGTTTTCATGTTTTTTGAGTGCTACAATAGCCCAGTGATTGGAGAATTTAAAGCACTGTGGCAGTGACAGTCTGCTGGGCTAACCTATGGATGAATTTTCTTTTTGAGTACTTTGTGCAGTCAAGGGACAGATGAGTCACTTTCTGTCAGCCTGTCTTCCTGGCCACACACTGAGCCATTATCTCCATGTTTTAATACTTGCCTCTCTGAGTCTGTGGTCTATCAAACAAATTATTATTGAATACACTAATATTTTATTAAGCTGTGTTTGTGGGATGTGAATATATATGTTGCTGTCTTAAAATCCAGTTGAACCAAACTTGAGACGCCACTGGTTCTAGCAGTGTGTTGGTCAGGCCCTCATTTGTGAGGAGCAGTGAAATGCTGTTAGATGCTTAGTGGCCAGATTCCATTGCCTTGGCTGAAACCGGATTTCATCAAGTCAATGTGGGACAAGATCACGTCCCATAGTAGTGTTCTGAATAGCCCAGATGAGTCAAAAGGGAGGTGGAAAGCAAAAAACCCCAAATAATTTATTATATATTGTTAATTATATTTTTGTGTAAAGAAAAGAAAATGCTTCATCATAACTTTTTTTTAAATGCTGCTGCATGCATGGTACTTTTACTGAGAAAGGTACAACCTTGGCTAAACCAAGACCGGACTTGAGACCCACACCTCTCTGAATTAGGAGAGGTGAGATATTTTAGGTGTGATATTTTAGACTGCCATGAGGTAGCTCTGCTCAGTGCCTGAATCGCTTCTCATTTGCCATGCTTGGGAAGGGGAAGCTGTGAGTAATTGTTCTCTATGGTTACATACATCACTGGTTGATGCACAGACCTCTCTGTTGGCCTGTATCCTCGCCTCCTTTGTAGCTGGAAAGTCCTGCTGAAAGAAGCTTCCTAAGGAGCCTTTTTTTCTACTTCCCATTTACAGAAAGAGGCTATCACCCATGCCTCAGGCTTGTTTTCTGGGTTAGATGCTATTGACCACAGTCTTCATAAGATGAAGACAAACTACAAAGCTGTTCCTGGTTATTCAGCCACAAGTTATTTCCAGATCTCTACTGGGGTTTTTACCTGTTTGTTTGGGGGGGACGGGGCTTTAATTCTTTTGTGTTTTAAAAAGTCTTTTAGTGATCTTTTCATTTCGCCTTAATTCATCTCTTCATTTATTGGTTATCTCACTTGTGGATGAGTCTCAGGATGCAGCAATCTAGTATTTGTCACCTGTTCATTGAAGCATCACTGCAAAACTGACATTTAAGACAGTGCAATCCAGAGACATTTATGTGAAACTTCCCCAAAATGAAAAGGCAGTAAGGCAGAAAGCAGCTGATTTTATATCCAATTTTCTTCTAATATTTTTTACTTCTTGAATTTAAACAGTTACACTATTAAGTTACAATTAATCAGCTCTGATCCTTCAGGATCACCTGAAATTCTTCATAGAGACAGCAGAATATGTGGGTATTTGTTACCTTTCAGGAACTGGCAGTACTTGGGAGGACAAAGTTGTGCCTCGTGTCCTTCTTATAGTCCAGTATTGTGGGAGACCATTGTCAGACGTTATCAGACATGGCCTGTGACTGCTGCCACTGGTCCCTTACCCTCCCCTAGAGGTGCCTCCTCACATCCTTCCCTTCCTCCCAGACCCTTGTTGCCTTCTTTCTCCGAAATTCAGGACTGTTGTCACTGCCTGGTCCTGCACTGTCAGTGCAGCTCCCTCCAAAGCTCCCCTGGGAGGTACTGCCCATCCTATTTAAGGCACTTCTGGGTCGGGTACCTAGTTCTCAAGCTTGTAAAACAGCCTAAAATAGGAATCACTTGCCATGTAAACATCTTGCAAAACCAGCCTTCAATTCTTCCCAGCAGTATGAAAATTTTAAACATGCCACAAAAAATGTGGCAGAAGTTGAACTGAAAAGGGAATGCATGCCATGTGCATGAGCCACTCTGCTAACATGTTCTTATGCTGACCTCCATCCAGTCTTACTTCCCTTCGTATGCTGCTTTTTGTTCTAAATAACTGGCAAGCAGAAGACAACCCTACATGGCTGAGTTTACTTGTTGTTCATGCTGTTCTTAAGTAGCCTGCATGTTGTGATTCTTGTTGGATATGTAGGTTAATGGGTTAAATATCATAATGTGGTGTGCACCAGGATTACCAAACCAAGTGAGGTAAAGCCAAAGACAAGGCAAAGTCAAACCGAACTGAAACTTCTGATTAGTGGATTCCATGTGAACAGATGTCCCAAGTGAGGACATATAATACACCATTCTGGAGGGAATGTATTTATTGATGGGAAGATGAGGTAGATAGAGTATTAAGTGCTCTGTATTTCATGTGAATGAGGCAATAGCTTCATTAATAATGAATAATAATTATGTCATCTCCCTTAGCTATCTGGTGTGCCTTTGCTTATCAGTACTTTCCTTTCTGTTAGACAGAAGAATATTAATACTTCCGAGGAATAACATTGTCCTTTACTTAATAAGGAACACAGTTATTTTAGAAAAAAGTGAAAATGTGTTTTTTGTCAAGATTGATTATTCCAAACCAATATGTGCAATTGCAATTGTGCACATAATATTTCTATATATATCATTGGATAACTAGATACACAACAATATATGCATAACAAGTGCATATTGTTTAAAAATGCAAATGTTATTGTACAAATAAGATGTATTGTTGCAATGCAGTTTAGGAAGAGATGTCCTTTGGAGCAGTGACTTTTCAATCAGAAATATTCCCTAGCTTGAACTGAATAGTCATGAGATAGTTACCACATGTAAAAAGGCAAGAAAAGAAGCGTGTCACCACAGTCCCCACCAGAAAAGCTCATACAAGCAATACCTACACGACCATCACTCACAAGGTGTTGGCACCTTCTGAATAGCAGGTACCAAGTTCCAAATCACCCTGTTACTGCTGTCAGCATTATTCTGACTCTGTCCTCCCTGGCAACAGAAAGCAGGGGTGAAGAACAGCGGGAGCTGCAAGTTCCCTGATGGAGTCATCTTCCGTGTTCAGCGGCATCCTTATGTTACTTATCTTCATTGCCAAATCCTAGGTGAGTGCATCACATTCTTCCAGAAATGTTACTTGCCTTCCTCTGGAAGGGTTTTCTTTCTCCGTTCAAGGCACTCACTTGCCACAAGCTGCTGTTCATCTCTCAGAACAAAACATCAAAAGGAACAAAAGTAACACTTCTGTAGCTTCAGCGTGAGAGCGTCAGTCAGCAACTTGAGCAGCTGCACCTGCAGCTCTGCTTCTAGACCATCTCAGTGGTCTGGAAGCACAGCTCTACTTCAAGGAGTCATGCAGCTTCCCCAGCTTCACTCCCACTCAACACTACCAGTAGGACAGCAGCTTTACTCCATTCCCGCTTTCATGGTGATGTGGAGTTGTAAAAATATCTGTCTCTGAATGCAAAGGTCTGTGTGCTTTACAGCTGTGATTTTAAGAGGTTCTTTTGGATCACAGATTGATCTCAGAAACTTTTGTATTCGGAGGTAGAATAAATTACCCCTAAACTAAAGCAATTTAACTTTTTTTTGGTAAAAAATACTTTCTACAGTGTCTGGCCTATAGTTTCTGAATATTTAAGTCTGACATCTCTGCTATACTCAATAGTTAGTGATTAACAGCATCACTGAAAAATCTTTTCCTTGTTTAAATAACAAAGACCCAAGACAAAATTATTTTGAATATACCATAAAATGTTGAGAAGATTGAAAACTTTAAAATCACTGGTGGGTCATTCCAGCTTTTGTCAGAATCAGAAGGAATATTTCCAGTGACCTCAGTGGGCTAATTTTCTAATGACCTTCACAAGATTCAGCTCAGCAGCATACATTTATGGATCCATTATCTGGTTATCAATATTCAGAACTAAGTGCCTTTCTAATATTTTAAAAGAAATCTTTTCTTCAAGAAAACTGGAACTGAAAATATACTGTTCTCTTGATGAACATAGAGGAAATAGAAGGGGTTTTCTTCTAGATTAGTGATTAAATAAATGTAAATTAAGTTGTTAAAAAATTGAAAGTTAAAATTCCATCTCTATTCACCTCTCAGTGGTGTCACTGAAATGATGACATAATCTAATATAATCATTAGATTTGGCATTACCTTATTCTGTTAAGTGCTGTCTTGATTTAATCAGCTGTTCCTGTAATTACATTATTGCTCTCCCATTAGTATTTTATCAGCCTTATTGAGAGCTGTATACCTCCACTGTTAATATTTTTTTAATAGGATACAGAACTGAGGTTGGTTGGAATTTATGGCAGCTTAACTGGGGAACCAGTGTGTTAGCTACAAGAAAACGGGAAGAAAAGTTGTACAGTCTGTTTTAAGACACCATTCAGAATCCATTCAGAAAATACTTGGATATAATTAAATTCTACCTTTTAAAGTTAATGACCCTGAGCTCTCTTTAAAGGTAATGGAGACAGTGAAACCTGAGCAATACCTTGGACAAGCCGTGTTCCTGATGTCTGACTGTTCTCTCAGTTGTTTGGTTGGTTTTTAAAGAAGTGCACCTGAAATACCTGTGTGGTTGTGTTGGGTCACACAGAGAGCCATCTTAGGACAGCAAAGTCTGAACTGAAACCCTTTAGTGCCATTTACATACGTGACAGTAAGAATTTTTTTTTTTGGCATAAAAATAAGGGAAATTCTCGACCGCGTAACAGTTAGATAAGGTGTATAAAGGATGAGTTTGCGCTGTTTTGTGTGGCGTTTTCACAAGTGCTGGCTCGCTGGTTTAACTTGTCTGTACTTAGTAAGACAGACTTTAACATGCATAAAAGCAGCCACATAACATGAATGCACACCTATTAAGAATTTGTGGAAAAAATGGAGTGATAGGGATATATTCTCCCACTAAACACTTGCATGCATTGGACTACGCATTTGCAAGTTCTGAAACTAGGCTTAAAAAAAGAAACCTTTCCTCTCTTTGTTGGAGGAATGTCAGATTTTTCTCCAATGTAACATCAACTACCACAGACACGTGCTCCGATAACCAGTGTAGTAACTTTTTTTTTTTAATACAGCAATGCCTGAAGTTAATTATTTAAGTTATGATGAACTATTGGAGAGGCGGGAAGGTGATTACGTGAAAGTTGCTGTAGAACCAGCAGAGGGAGCTCCAAAATTTCAATTCTTTTTTTGTAGCGGGAAACGTCCTTGGAGCCGACTGTTGTGAAAAATACTCGTCTGTCACTGAACACGGTGGCTGTCTGCACTGCTTCTTTCCTTTTCCCGGGAATCACAACAGCAAAATCATATCACGTTTCCTTGGGTAGGAATACTCTCCTGACATGCTAAAAATGTAATTTAAACGATCTGTGAGTGCCACTGTTTGTTGGAAGAAATAATCATAGTATAATTGTAAGGATGTCCACTTATCAAAGTAAATGCTAAATTGTTTCTTGATATATTACGTCAGCCCTGCCCTCGTTACCTGAAACCCTTGCATTTAACAGTAAGCCATGATGAAGAGACAGACTTTGACCTTACTCTTTTCCAAACTAAGACATTTGATATTTAAACAGAGTTCCCTGGCCTGGGTCACACCATGTTTTCTTATTTTTAGAATTAGTTCCAATATTATGAGTGTACTGAAGGAGCATGGAGCATGGAGTCAGCTATGGAGTGGTTTTTTTATGTGCTGCACCAAAAGGAGAGTGGTCAGCAGGTCGAGAGAAGTGATTCTCCTCCTCCTCTCTCCCACTCTGGTGAGACTCCACCTGAAGTGCTGCATCCAGCTCTGGGGCCCCAGCTTAGGAAGGTTGGGGAACTGTTTGGAGCAGGTCCAGAGGAGTCCACAAAGATTATCAGAGAGCTGAAGCACCTCTCCTATGGAGACAGGCTGGGAGAGTTGGGGTTGTTCAGACTGGAGAAGAGAAGGCTCTGGGCAGACCTTAGAGCACCTTCCAGTACCTAAAGGGAGCTGCAACAGAGTTGGAGACGGACTTTATACAATGACAGTAGTGACAAAACAAGGGGGAATTGCTTCAAACCGAAAGAGGATAGGTTTGACGAGATGTTAGGAAAAAATTCTTCACTGTGAGGGTGGAGAGGCACTGGAACAGGTTGTCCAGAGAAGTTGTGGATGCCCCATCCCTGGAAACGGCCAAGGCTAAGCTGGATGAAGCTTTAAGGAACCTGAACTAGTGGAAGATATGGCAGGCGGGTTGGAACTAGGTGACATTTAAGGTATCTCCCAATCCCTACCGTTCTATGGTTGTAGAATCAGCCCAAAAAACTTAGTATCAGCAGTTCTCCCTGGCATGGACTCACACAGACCTGGATTCTTTGGGCATTACTCCTTCCTCAGCTCAGGGTAAGAAACTGTCCTGACCAAGGAGGAATGTTACTGGAAATTATTTTACTGTCAAAATCTCCAACTGAAAACCAACATAGTTGTGGAATAAGCTGGTCAGGTGTTCTCCAGATCTCTTTGCTAATGTAGTTATGGACTGCTTCTATCTTTAATTATTTATTTCGGGAAAAGGAACTGGAGAGACAATAAATAACCACTCAGCACAATGTATTATCACTGAAAGCTGCACAATTTAAAGTCCTTTGTCAGCAGTGTCCAAGGCAAGGATGGCTTTGGAACCTCTCATCCTTTCCTCAATAACATGCTTTTGAATTAGCATGGACATTAAGCTGATTAACATTAGCTTAATTGGTAGCAATCCAGGTTTAAGCTGAATGCTCTTGAAAACTCTTTCTCCTTGACCATTATGGTGAGAGACTTTTCCTCTTTCTGGTTAAAAAAAAAAAAAATAGTTTCTCTCTTTTACTGATAGCAGCCCACAAAAGTTTCTGAGTTATGATCAAACAGCTTTGACCAGTACTATAACACAAGAAATTACCAATATCTGCCAAAAAGATCTTTAGATATTTCACTTTTCTATTTCTCTGGTCTTTGGAGGGGTATTGTCAACTTCACTGTACCATATGTCTTTGTTAACTTCCTTCTTCCAAGTTAAGACAATAGTAACATGCTTTCTGTGCCTGGTAATATTTGTATTTCTTTGCTCCTGGTTTCTAGTGAAGTATCTACCACACCCCAGGTTTTTTCCAGTGGCCTATGAATGTTTTGGCTAAGGAGACTGTTACTGAACCCTACTGCTTCCCTGCCTTTCAAATGCTTGTTTGGTGGCTGATTAGAACTCCAGAGAATTCCTCCAATGTGCTCCCTACCACACTTACCTAACACACCCGGTAGTGATAACAGTTGGCTCATCAGCAAGACTGGGCTGGGACCTCTGGGATCTGGGGACAGAATTACCAAGGCTTTTGCCTTGCACTAATATGAGGTGTAAATTGAAACTCCAGCAACTGGATTGTATCTGTGATACAATCCTGACTGCTTTTAACTTCAGTTAAAAAGTTTTCAACAGTTTCTTAATCAGAGGGCCTTCACTGCTTTGCTGGCAGCTCCTCCCAACAGGCATCTCTGTCCCTGTGGCTAAGCCTGGCTCTCAGGCAGTGTTGGGAACCAGCTGTGCCTGCTCCGTTGGGTGCTCAGGTGTGGCTTGAAGCAGGAGTAGGTCCCGGGAACCTGCCTGTATCTGACCCCTCAGCACAGGTTCCAGACATTCAGGGGAGGTTCAGGTTGGACGTCAGGAAGAATTTCTTCACTGGCTGCGTGGTTAATCTCTGGAATGGGCTGCCCAGGGAAGTGACAGAGTCACTACCCCTGGAAGTGTTCAAGAAATGGCTGGACATGACAGTGCCGTGGTCTAGTTGATACAGTGGTATTCAGTCAAAGGTTGGACTTGATGATCTTGGAGGTCCTTCCCAGCCTTAGTGACTCTGTGATTGCGTGTTACATCCAGAAGCAAGCCTGAGCACACTGCAGACCTGCCCACCAGCGGATCCCTGAGCAAAGCTTGCACAGGTGCTTCCAGCACAGAGCTCAGCGCTCAGTGACCACAGAGCGTCTGTGCAGCGTCACCACTGGAGCTCTTAGAGATAAATTAAACAAGCATTAGCCTGTCTTGGGAGAGGAGAGTACACGACTGGGGTCACTCCAGAGATTCCCTTCTTTGGAGGAGGGAGACAGCACACGTATCACAGGTGCCTACAGATACAGAAGTATTCCAGCACAGATGTAACTTCAGGTATTGTATCCCATTATGCTGTGTATTTGCCAGCTGTGGGCCTTGTACAAACTAGAGACACACAAGCTGCAGATTTTAAACAGTTCATTATTCATTCACTGAACAATTACCATCCTGAGTCAATGAACTCTGCTTTCGCTCACTATTCAGGACTCAAGATAGCATGGTTTCTTTTGAGAATGAGTGAAATAGTGTGCTTTATATTAAACATATTCCTCGTATACCCAAGTTAAAGTTATGTTCCCAACAGGCTTTGTTATTAGAAGTTCATGAGTGATGGATATGTTAACTTCAGGTCTCTAACTAATTTTAAAAGATTAATTGTAGGAAGCACCTTTTCTAGTTTGTTAAGAAATTCCAGGTATTTAATCTGAACATCAGACACATGTTTAAAAGAAATTCCACCTATAATCTTTATATTTAGTCTTAACATGCTGAACTCATACCAGGGAATCTAAACTAAGTGAAAACAATTGCTTCGTGAACTCACAGTGTCCTCAGGTTGATATTGCACTCAGTCTAATTTAATTTTAATTCTTCATCCAAACTGCTGCTGATGGAGCCTCTTAACTGTTCTAACTGAGATGTCTAAACCAGGCAAACAATACAAAAATATCTGATTCCTATTACTGCGACAAAACCATCACCCTCTCCTAAACTGAGAGTGTGATGCCAAAAAGCTTAGTTGGGTCATTGGGTCAGTTTAAATTTTACAGGAGATGAGCATTACATGTTTATTAAATTTAATTGTCTGTTTCTGGATCTGGAGTGTCTGTTTTCTAGGAGAGAGTAGAAGCAGAGACACTGGGGTTTAAATTAATCAAAACCAGTATGCTGAAATTCATGCAGAAAATAAAGTGGCAGTCAGAATTATAGTATTTATTGTATTGTCTCAATTATAAGACCAAGCAAAAGCTGAAGAAAGGGGTTGCTTTCAGAACTGGTATTCTCCAAGCATATAGATGACTTGTTCTGGCTGAAATTTGGAACAACTGACTATATAAACAATAAAAAAGTCACCTGAAAGAACATTTTTGAAGTACATGCAGCATGAATTTGCAGGTGTTAGTTAGGTACCTTTCAGCTATGTCTAAATTATAGGACATGGGAGCACTTTCTATGTCCTGGGTCTAAGAATGTGCCCCAAAGGTATCCCATCTTTGTCCTGTTTAGACGTTAACATGCACCATCACTTTTCTGTAGCCCATATGCTTGATTCCCTGGGTGCACCCCCAGAAGGCAGCACTGCAAGCTTCTGTCAGGAATTCAACTTGAAGTCTCCTGAAACATAGGGGTTAGAGCACTCCCTCATAAAGTGAGATCTTGATTAATAATACTCATCCTTAAGATTGTTCTTATACAGTCCCTGACATGTTCACTGTCATTTTTTGCTTTTGGGGGAGGTAAATTTGACGCTTAACAGTGTCAAAGAGCCTTTCTGCCCCAATATAGCCGAAGCCTAATGAGACAGCTGAGGGGAAAGTGACTCCACTGGGAACCTTCTGGTTCATGATATTGTAAGGAGAGGTCACAGGCAGCCTGTTTCCTTCACTGCAGCCTGTAATATCTTGGGATGTGAAAAGCTTATACTTTCACTGTTGGCTCAGGTTGCAGAATGTTCTGGTGATGAGGCTGGTGATCTTCTGGGGAGAGAATAGAGGAGAACTTGTGAGAAATGGACTGGAAAGGAAAAGTAACTCAAACCCAGCTAAGTTTAGTTTGAAAAGCTTGATGGAATCAGTAAGAATAGCAGTTAATATGTTCTTCCTGCACTAAAGAGATTTATTTTCTGGTACTAAATATTGTCTAAGGGCTTATTTTTAGATGGCATTACGCAGTTTATGCTCACTCAGACAATAAGTTCTGGGGCATTGATGACAAAAGTGATTGGAGTAAAAATAGAGGTTTTTCCTCTATATTCTTTCAGCTTCTTGGAACTGGATGTTTCTTAAGGAACCGGTGTGAAAGTAAACATGCCAAAATGAAGAGACCAGCAGACAGTACCTCTCTGAGCTAATGTAAGCTAATAACTTGCCCAATGTGGACTCTCTGTTGTTTTCTTCCAAGGTATTTTCTACACTGTGTATTCTTCCAAGACTTGTAATCAAACAGAAGCTGCTGATGTATCAGCATCTGATATCAACTTCCTTAAAGAGTTCTTGTCACCTATTGCCACACATATTGTCACACTCTTCCTGTAAATCCTTATTTTTGTTAGTCAGTATCTAGTGTGCAAGTAGGTACCCTTTTCTTTTGGTGTCTATGAAACAGAAAGGGAATTCTTGACAAGAAATAAATCAAATTTAGCTGTTACTGTTTAATATGACTACCAGGAATTTACCCCTGGACATGACAACAAAAACATCTTCCATTGAACTGGCAGTATCTGTTTGCCTCCTCTGGTTTTTCAAAAATAACCAGCTTAGGCCTCAGTTGATCTGTTAGGAGTTTGCACAGCTGTCATCACCAGCAGAACTTGAAAATAAGGCATCCTACCCATGTCATGGCATTGAATTCTTCATTAGCTGAAGAATACATATAGTTATTTGGGGGCAGCAAAGAAGAAGAATACAGTCCCCCACACAGGGACCTGGATTCAAGGTCGGGTTTGATGGGGCTTTTAGCAACCTGGTCTAGTGCAGGGTGTCTCTGCCCATGGCAGGGGGCTTAGAACTAGAAGATCTTTGAAGTCCCTTTCAACCCAAACAATCCTATGTTTCCATGGATTTAAAGGCCAGTCCACCAATCAGCTCTCAGGCTCTCTCAGGCAGATCAGTTTCCTGTGCTATCCCACCCACAGATTTGATTGAGCAGGACAAAATAACTACCAAAGGCAGATGTAATGGAAACGGCCAGGCAACAGAAGAAGTGTGAGCAACAGCAAAAACAAAATATACAACTCTCTGAACCATGCTTGTATGCTGGAAATAGAACTTGGGGACAGGAGGTTAGGAAAAAAAACACCTGTTAGGGAACAGCAGCCTTTTGTTCCTTGGGGCTTTCTCCTGGCCATGTTGTGGTGCTCCAAGCTGCAGTCTGCCTAAGCAGCTGCTGGCAGCTGCAGCCACCAGCTGTATCCAAGGGGATCCCAAGAATGGGCCCAACTCAGCAGCCGTGAAAATAGTACCCTGAAGACATGAAGCAATTGTTGGTCTGCATGCCAGGGAGAATCAGTACCAACTAAAGGGAAAAATGCACTCTTCTCTTCTGACTCACTGTTTGTATCCTGTTCTCGCTCTTCAAGTTCATTCTTCTCCTGTGATTTAGTCTCAAGGTGATATTTGTAATAGTTGTATATTTCTTTTGCATTTGACACTTAGAGGGAGGATACAAGGATGAAACTCCTAGAATTAATGCACATCGACCCCTAACCTTGAGTAGTGGTATGACCCTTCTGTAAGTCTATCCTCTGTCAAGTAACTGTAACCAAGAAATAAATACTAGTCTTTAACAGCTGTCCTGAAGATTACATCCCTATTACTACTCATCTTGAACAGAGTAAGCTAAATAAAGTTAAATGAAGTTATCAGACATGATGCCATATTCAAAGAACCAATGTCACTAAAATAATACTATAAATTCAGCAGTCTAATGTAATTACTAAAGTGGAATGTGGTCTGTTTAGTAGTGTATTGATTTAAGCCACTCTCTCTTAATGTGTAGCAGAGGTACCTCTGCTGGCAGTGGGTTAGACCTGCTGGTATCATTACAGCTTGGACAATATCTACAATATAGCAGTGAGTAATGTTAACAACCAGCATTTATCACACAGAGTTTTCAGATTTGCAGCAAAGTATTTAAACCTAACATTAAAAGGGAGGGCTTGCACTTCTGGCAATAAATGATGAAAAGTAACAAGAAACTAGAAAGCGTAAGATGCTTCTTTTTCTGGTCTAGAAAAGGAAAATGTGACTTCTCACGTTCCTTTCTGTGTAGGCTGATGCTGGGGGAGAGGGGGGAGTTCTCAGAAAAGGGACTGTGAGATGTGGTGGCATTCTTCCTTTGTTCCTACAAGAGTGTCCTTCTTTTCCCTGGCCTGTGATGTTGATCCTTCCTGCCTTTGCTGTCCCATCTTTAATTCCTTCTCAGTGACCCCATTTTTCACTTTTCACATCATTTTTTACTTTCTTTAGTGCTGCCCTCGTAACCTCAATCTACAATTCTGTGCTTTTGTGACTCTTATTTTTCCATAGCTCTTTTCACCCTGGACCTGTCTCCTGAAAGCACACACCCATGCATATCCCCAAGAATGCTCTTTCACTTCTTATCGCTTCCACCATGGGTTTATATCCATTCTATATTAATAGAATATACACACATGTATGTATATATGCTGAATCTCAGATAATGAATGTACTGGGGTTTTTTAAAAATCTCTGTGAAGTTGAGCATATCCAGGCTTGCCAAAAAGCTGTGCCAAGTGTGTCCCACACCAGCCTGGTTAGGCAGTCACTGAGCTAAGTGGTGGTGCTTTGAGCAGAGCAGCTGATGCACTGGGTAGCTGAAGCCAGTGGCCTTGCCTGTCTGCAGACAAAAGGCTGGAAGAAAAAGGGACAAAGGTGATAATAACTGACAAAATACTCTGTTGAGGAAGGCGTTTAGATGCATTTTGTGGCTGGTAAAGAAGAAATCTCCTTCCACTGCGTGCTTCATCCCGTTCTAAAATGGCTGTTTAAAAGCGCACCTTGCCTGTGCTGACACGCTTTTGACATGCTCCAAGCCCTCATCCAAAACATCAGGCTTGCAGGGTACCTACAGCTAAACCAGGCATTTGGGGCACTGCCCAATTGCACTTACAGATACAATTTTAGGTGTGAACTTATCACAACTGTGTCAGCTCTGCTGCATGTCCGCCATGAGTAATAGAATGTTTGGCATGGTATTTTTAAGGCTTGTTCCTGCAGCGATGTTATTGAGAATGCCCTTTTGTATTTTTAAACACTAATTTACTGACTCCCTGTTGATTTGGTACAGAGGGAAAAAAGAGAACAAGGGTTGTGGTGGGAGAAGCTTTATAAGTACAAATTCCTATGTTCAAAAAAGAGAGGAAAAACAGCAAATGAAATTCCACTGGTAGTACAGGCAATCTTTAAATCCTGCTTATTTTTTCCAGTTGTGGAGTGAGCAGTACTGGTGTATGTGCATTTGCTCTTCTTATGTAGGGAGGAAAGAAATCTTGTCTTCCTTGATATCACATGTAATGTAAAACGTGCAGTTTATTGCTGAAAAGGTGGTGGGTTTTTCAAGTGTTTGTGGTAGGTGTGTCGAGGGAAAGCCAAAGGAAAGTAACTGCTTCCAGCAGAGGGAGCTCTAAAATCTGATTTTTTTTTTCCCTTTTTTTTTTTCCTTTTTGTGTATGAGGGTGACAGATGGTGCTTTTCTCCAAAATAGATGATCTTTGATACAATCCTATCTGTTAACATATAAATCCTTTGATGAATTTCATTCCCTTCTGTTAGGAAGTCCTCTCTTTCTCTTTCAGAATCCTCAACAATAAAATGATATCAGAATTTGTCTCTGCATAAAGGTATTTTTTAGACTCCCAATATTCTAAACCAATTTTTATATATTTAAGTTTTAATAACTTAAATTTTAAGGCAGAAGTTGATATAATTTTTTGCATACCATTTATTTAAAGTATTTCTGTTCAGCTTTTCTAGAAAAAAAAATTAAATCATAGGAATTATTTATATGCATTTTCTTAAATTTCCACATGAACCCTCTTCCGGCTCAGCAAATAAGCAAAGCTTATTCCACTATATAAATTCCATTTCATGTGTTTCATCTTCTGGTTAGTCAAGTCAGCTAGTTCCAGATGAAGCAGATTATAAAGGTTTAAACTCTTCCTCATTGTTCAAATTCATTGAATAATGGCCGCAGATCTTGATGTCACTTTCTTGCTTCTGACACTGTTTAACTACTAATCTAACAGGTATTCCTCTTATTTGGGGTGTGAAAGGTGCCATTCATATTGCCCTCACAAATGCCCTCTAGTAAATATGCTTTATTGCAGTTAACATGAAAACAATAATCAGTACCTTCTTCACAGCACTTAAACCTTTGTCTCTGTGGAGAAGCAGATCTTAGCCCTCACTGACCCAGTGACAGAAATGCCAAGTAAATGAAGTGTGGCCAGAAAACCATGCTTAGCTCTCCCTTTTGGCTTCATTTTAATTTTCTTATATTTCCCAAGGCTTTTGAGCATCAGGAACTTGTAAAAAGCTGTGTCTGCTGCCCTCTACTTTTATCACAATGAAGACAGGAGACATATGGCATTTTGCTCCTGGTCATGTCATACCACTAAAATATCCAGTCTGATGGGTCTGCTGCTACTTTTTCTCGGGTGAGACATAATGGAAGCCAGCTCCTGAGGACTGGCTGTGCTGTCTTTATAGAGCTGCTCTGAGGGTACAAGGGGTCCAGATAGTTGTAGGGGCGATGAACGTCCTTGTGAAGCAGTGTGGCAGTGTCCTGGATGGAACTCCTTGTTCTGCCAAAGAATTAATGTCATGGTGCACCCCTTCACAGCTCTGCTCTTGCAGAGGCAGCCCCCAGATGCAGCAGAGTGTGTCAGCGCTCATTTTGCAGACGAGGAGGCAGTAAATGTTTGATTTGCTGACAGCTGCTTGATTTCTGCACACTCTGCTTTACAAAAAAAAAAANAAAAAGAGGGCTTCTAGCCATTTGTGCAATTTGGAGCTTCCTGTCACTAACTCCTGATTGTGTGGTGACTGTGTTGGGCCCAAATAATCAGAAAGCAGGATCTGCCTCCAACAATCTGTTTTGCTCCCCTCTTCCCCTACCCTTTTTGATTTGCTTCCAAGAACTTCCTGTGGAGTCAGGATGAAGGCTGGGCACCTTGGATATCTCAAAAGCAACCCACTAATTTAGGTGTAAAATTAGTGCTTTAGGCTTATTTTTCAAGATGTTTACTGATGCCTGGGAATGCAAATATTGAAACGTTATTTGTCACACTGCAAAGGATAATTACTAAACAGTTAAGTTCTGATTTTTTGTGCATTTTAAATGTGTTAAAGTTGTGTCACAAATTATTTCTTTTAAATATTATGCTTTCCCAAGTCAGCCTCTCTCACAGAGAATGGAGAAGTGAAACTTCCACCTGATACCTTCAGCTCAAAGCCTGCTCACCTCCCAGCTCCTCTCCCTCTGATGTGGTGCCAGGCAGAGCTGGGAGATCAGATTCATTCCTGGAAGTCCTTGTGCTTTCAAACCACAGCTGAATTTCCTCTTCAAGTGCTTTTCAGAGGGGCTAATTTTGGAATTGGTTCCTCAAGTTCATGCTGTCTTACTTCATGCCTGCCCAAAGGAATATTCCTTCTTAAAAATCAAGATGTTCTCAAGATCATTTGTCTCTGTAACTTTTCCTTCTCTCCTGCTCCCACCATCCAATCAGTCCAAGATCAGTATTAAACAGGTAAATGTTCACTTCATTAGGTAGGTTTTCTCTTGTTGTTCCTCTTTTTCATCAGTTTAGAGCTTTGTGCCTGGTTCTTACCTAATTTGCAGCTGTGTAACTACCAGCACTGCAATTTTCCAGCTCAATGTATTTGAAATACACACCCCAACAAGCCTGCCCTCTGAGCATGGGATCTGAGCAAGAAATACACAGAAGAGACCCTGCTTCTCTTCTCTTACATTCCCACAGCCTGATCTCAGCCTGTGACAAATGCGGGCTCCACGCTCACCCCACGCACAGCACAGCCAGAATGGTATCCCTGTGTCTCCCAATGCCACCGTGCCTCTGCAGGCAGTCCTGGCCTGCTCTCCAACCCCAAGCACCCACAGAAGGGGTATTTTCTGATTTTTTTTTACCTATTTCCATTTTTCTTTCCCTATGCATACCCTCTTAACTCTGGAAACGTGTAATTTAAAAGCTTTTCGCAACCTACAAACCATCTCACTAATGCGCATTGAGCTTTTCAACAGAGAAGTTCCTGCCCTTCCTGAGGGGATCTGGGATGTGCCTGTGGCATCAGCACTGGTATCATCGAATCCTAATTGAATTGTACATTTCTTTTTCCAACAGAATTCAAAAGGTAGATTCAAAACTGAACTGACCCTTAATAAATGCAATTAAGCACATTGTTTTTCTATTATTGTTCTCGCTGCTTTTAAGCACTAAGCCTAAGAAGCCCATAGCTTCATAGATGTGGAGGTTTTCAAAATGGGCATGTCAATAGTCAGAAAGCTGAGGCCATTTTCTTGGTGTTAAAGCTCTTCTTTAATTCAGCAAGTTTTGAATCCAATCTGCAATGTGTGTGTTGGCAATAATGCCAGGAGAATGAGAGAACTGTATTTTATCCATACTCATTTCTGGTCTAGAGAAATACAGAAGGCTGAAATTTCAGAAATATTTCAGGTTTTCTACTCGGTTTCTATATAACTCTTTAGAGCTTATAGGAATATGCAAAATGGTGATTAAAAAAACAAACCAACCTCATGCACAACAACTTTGATGCGTTTTTCCAACAAGCAACATCACCTCATATCACAGAGAGGGAAGATGCCCCTTGTGAAACACAGCTGGGTTTAGCAAAACCAGCTGGGGATGTGCCTGTTATATTCCTGGAAGGAATGGGTGAATGGGGAGATGTCTCTGCTGGAGCTCATCATTATGACAACTCTGTGCTGTTACAAATATGTCAATATCCTAACCCCAGGAGCCAGTGGGGACTGTTCCCCAAAATTATCCCATTTACGTCTTCCAGTTCCTTCTCATTTCCAAATCCTCTCACAGACTAGGCAGCCATGGTTATTAGTTCTGTTTTCTAACACAGGTTTCTCTTTGGTTGTTTGACGTGGTTTATGTGTGATACTCTAAGAAATGTTCATGGCTTGATGTTTCCAAGTGAAAGAAGCCCTTTATCTATTTATGAGTGAGATGTAGAGCACTGCTGTTTTTCTCAGACAAGGTCTGAGGACCCATTGGAGTAAGCAACTAAAACTGATAAAGTATGAGAGAGCTCCAGAGAGCCTTTTAAAAGGGTTTAGAAGGCCATAGACTACCCATGGGGTATGTCTCTGTATTAGAAAGTAGACCAGGACCCGGGCACTGGTCTGCAGTCATGTGTCTTGTTTAATTGTTACAATGCTCCATGGCACAGATTTGGTCTGTGCCAGCTAGCAATATTGCTGGAAACAAAAAGGATTGGATGCCTCAGACCTTTCCTAATGGGTGGTTCAGATATGACCATCATGTCTGGAGGCAAAAGGGAACAGTTTAGATTTGTGCACGTGTGCCAGGCCATGCTGCATTGCTTCAGGTTATGGAAAAGTGTCCAGCCTGTTTATTTACTACTAGAGATGTAGCCTTAGAGTTTTATTCTTAGTGCTGCCATTGATTTTACAAAATAGCATCAGTGTGGGGCTCTGCACATCTTTCATGCTGTTCCTAGGCTGCTGGCAGCTTCTAGGTTAGATTCATCTGCAAAATATACAGTCACAGCAATGCCTGTGGTGTGGAATTAGCCTGCTGGTAATCTTCAAAAAGTCACTTTATTTTTTTTTTTCTGCAATATTTTCTTTATTTTAAACCTCCTAGTAACTGTAAATTCCTTGGTAGCACTCTGCTGTAATTCAGTCAGGCTGGTGAAGAGACTCCCCATGTAGGAACAGCAAGTCTGCCTCCACCATTTGTTCCAGACAGGCCTGCCAGGAATCAGTCGGTTTGTCCTTGTTTGGTAGCTTTACCAAAAATCAGGCAATGATGTTAAAGAGTATTTTTATTAGTAAAACATTGGTAAAACATACTTAACTACTCACTTATCTAGTAGTGAAGAAAGAATACCTCTAACTAAGTGCTGCAGAGAGAAGGGTACTCACATCAGAAGCTCCCTGGGTTGCAATATGGTGATTTCAGGTTTGTGAAATGTCTATGTTAACACTCAGCGTTATTTTCCCTTCAGGACCTTAAAGGGGAGGGTTTAAAAAATTGTTATACCAGTGGTATTATGAATAATGTTTTATTTTGTGCCTCAGGAGAGGCAAAGATGGTGGATTTTGAAATATACAAACAGGGCATGAATCACTTAACTCCCGTTGCCTCCTGGTTTACTCCCTGGGAGAGAGATGTGTGAGTAGCACTCTGGCAGAGTAATCTCCACCTCCTGCAATGCCCCTGCATTCAGGGCTGCCGGTCACATGGATAGGTCCCTTGTTGGAGTCCTCAGCAATGATAAAAGAGATTTAAGAGGGAGGTTTTCAGCCTTGCCCGGCCACGCTCCTTGGCACACATTCCTTCCTCCGTGGGAAGGGCAGCCAACTGGATCCCCAACAAAGGCACCACTTCCAAAGTGGTTTACAGGAGTGCGAAAGAGAAGGACAGCTTTTAGCAGGTATGCTGGGAAAGACTGAAGAAAACAAAGGCCAGAATTTCTGTACCTCCTCTTTGCTTGTTGTAACTGCTTGCAGGTATGCAGGGACAGAATGAAGGGACCTGGAAGGGTGAGGGACAGACATGCATTAAAGCAGTGATGGAGGACCTGGCCAAAGGCCTATCTAGCTCAGGTTTTGTGTGTCAGTGAGCTGAATAAGTCCATTACAGAGTGAGTAGGTGCTGCAGGAAAATGGAAAACCAGAAGAGGGGAAATAGTTCCAGGATGTCAACAAGATGCTCTGAGGTGGTAGCAAGAGGGCTCAGTGCAAGTATTTGCTCCAACAGGCAGAGACAGAGGCTGACATGTTGTGGGATGACCCCAGAATGGATCTGCTTAGGCCAGGAGAGAGTTCTGCTGAGGCAGGAAACAAATGAACTGGAAGTACTCCTCTGGAGAGAAGCAGATGAGAGGTTCATGAGATCACAAACAATGGACTGGACGTGGGCCTCCATCAGATGCTGAACATGCCCAAGACCACAAAGAAATGCAGAAGAAAGTCAGAGAAAGTATGCCAAACATCTCCACTGTGGTCAGACCAAGCTCCAGGGAGCTCCAGGGCACACAGAATGACCGGGAACTGAAGCCTACTGATGGCTGAAATGCATGAGTGAATCAATGGCAGGTACTAAATTGTTGTCCTGAGTTTTGCAGTTTTTCAGTGTTTCTCTTTGCTGTATTACTTTCTCACACATGCTGTTGTAAACATGGCCGTGTTTTTGCTAACTATCCATGGTTTTGCTAACTGTCCTTGTTGTTTTCATTCCGTTCTCCTAGGCGGAGACATGGGATGGATTTTTCCTTTGACCAGTGTGATTGAGAGGTGGTAATTTCTACCTCCAATCCACGGTGATTTCTAAGAACATATAAATAAAGGTCAGAGGGTTCTGCCCTCTCTCCTTTTGCCCTCTCTCTTTGGACTCTCATTTGGCTCTCTCATTTGGCTCTCCTTTTTGGCTCCTCAGCCTGGTCGACTGCGTGTGTTTGTGTCCGTATAGTACAGGGAACATCCACATTAAATCTTACTAGTTGTATAACTATTTATTAGTAAAGATTGACAGCTTGGGAAAAAAAGGGAAGAAGTAGCTTCTAGAGGAAGCATGGCAACAGGTCAAATGTATATGGTGCTTCTCCCTGATGTTCCCCAGCCTTTCTACACATTTGATAACCTTCTGTGGATTTCCCATGTAGACATAAAAAAAAGGAACAGCACACAACTGTGATGTGGAGCTCATGGCATGAGGAGGTGGGGATGGCTACCTGAGCAGAAGGAGCAGGATGTGAAGGTGATTAAGATGGTGAGGTTTGTATACCTGAGAGCCTTGGTTGCCAGCAGCACTCCAGAGGACGTCATGTGCTGTCTGAGGGGATCCACTAGCTCTTTGGCTGAGGGCCCTTGCAAGAGATGCACATCCTTAGGAAGGGACACTGTACTATGCTGGATGCTCGTGCAGCCGAGCTGTGCGGGTGGGGAAGTTCCAACACCAGACGGGACACCAAGCACATCAACAGGTTTAGGCTTCAAAAGCCACCATTTGGTGCTCACCTCACTGCTTTGGAGGTATGGGCCTGATTTGTAACAGCGATGTCCTGCTGAAAACTCAGAGTGGAGCAGAAATGGAACCTCACTCGCCTGCTTTTTATTTCTTATCCAAGAAAAGTGATGTGAGAATAATTCCAAGGGGGTGGAGTTGAGAATAAGGACTTCTAGCCCTCTGCTCTTGTAGTACTGGTAGGAATTAACGATTTTTGAATGTTTTAAGATTTGGTGTCATTTCTCATTATCCTACTCATATTTGATTGGTAATAAATTAAACTACTTTTCCCAAATCAAGTGCATTTTGCCTGTGATGGCAACTGGTGAGTGATCTGTCCCTGTCTTTATCCCACCCTACAAGCCTTTCCTTATCCTCTCTCTCTCTTGTCCAGCTGAGGAGGGGAATAATAAGAGCAGTTTTGGTGTACACCTGGCATCCAAACCGGGTCAGCCCACCACAGAAATATAATTGCTCTTGTGATTAAAAGAAACTTTGCACCACAAATAAAAAACTTGATGTGCAGGAAAAAAAAATAAAAATTCTACCTGATATTTTTTGATATTTGTTTGTAATGGCATAATGACCATCTGCTTCCCAGAAGCTGTAAAAAAGTTTTCTGTCGATGTGTTTTTAGTGCAATGAATATCAATATGTTGTCTTTCCTGTTATCATGGCATTGGACTCTATTATCTGTTACTACTGCAAACTGATTGGTTCCTAATAATAGAAAATAGGTCAAAAATGAATGTCCTAATTTTTTTCTGAATTGGGGACCACAAAAGTGGAGCAGATAATACTCATGAGGTTTATATCCTACAGGGAAAGATGGTGATGATCTTTTTTGGGGCCAAAGCTGCCTTAAAATGTTTGTGAGCATGTGGAATTTTTCACCGCTACTAATAAATGGCTAAAAATCTGTTTCCCCTTGTTTAAAGTAAGGAAATAAAGAGGTTTTGATTAAATATAAGAAAAAGTTTCTTCACCCAGATGGTGGTTGGGCACTGGAACAGGCTCCCCAGGGAAGTGGTCACAGCACCAAGCCTGATAGAGTTCAAGCAGCATTTGGACAATGCTCTCAGGCACACGGTGTGACTCTTGGGGTGTCCTGTGCAGGGCCAGGAGCTGGACTTCAATGATCCTTGTGGGTCCCTTCCAACTCACCATGTTACATGATTCTATGATTCAAAAAGTGCTCCAACTTCTAGGCTGGTTGTACGGCTGTAGTCACCAGGCTGTGCACAAGGTTTTGCTTGTTTCTCAGACATCAGGACCTAAATGTCACACAGCAAAGTAGCAGCCTCTGAAGCCCAGTCAAATTGAAGTTTAGTACACAAAGAAACACTATATTATTTGAGACTCTGCTGTCCCTCACTACTGACCGGGTTGATGTGAAATAGCAGCCCACTGCTCACCAAGGGATTGTTGAACATTATCGTATTTTTACAATAAAGTGGAAATCTACTCTTTAGAAAATCAATAATGGTAATTATCAAGGGGAAAGAGAGTATTTACAAGAGCATATAGTAACAAGACAAAGGGGAATAGCTCCAGAATGAAAGAGGGCAGGTTTAGATTAGATATTAGGAAAAAAATCTTTACTGTGAGGACAGTGAGGCACTGGAACAGGTTGCTTAGAGAAGCTGTGGAAGCCCCATCCATGGAAGGGCTCAAGGCCAGGTGGAATGGAGCTCTGAGCAAGGTGGTCTAGTGGAAGGTGTCCCTGTCACAAGAGGGAGGTTGGAACTGGATGATCTTCAAGGTCCCTTCTATGATTCTATCTTAAGTGGCCACCACAGAGTTTCAGTCTCTTCTTCTCCTGTGCTGATGCAGAGGCAAAGAAAGCAACAGACAACATGCAGCAGCTGAAGTCCAGTCAAGGCATTTGTATATGAAAAAGTATCACTGTTCAGTAAAACAAATGTTTGTTTCCACCTTCCTTTAAAATCACAGAGCAGGGACAACACTGCTGTTTCTCTCAATGCCCACAGGCACAGAGTACAGTGGAGATGTCTGTGAAGAGCCAGGAGCTGCTGGGGTGCAGTTCTGTGT
The DNA here is from genome assembly GCA_013400735.1 of Pomatostomus ruficeps. Classification (NCBI taxonomy): domain Eukaryota; kingdom Metazoa; phylum Chordata; class Aves; order Passeriformes; family Timaliidae; genus Pomatostomus; species Pomatostomus ruficeps. The sequence goes on along the minus strand of VYZT01033228.1, from coordinate 28,164 downwards.
TGAAGTTCAGTGCAAGGACCTTGCTGCTTTGGTACAGTCACTTTGAAAAGGAATCCTGGCAGAATGGTGTCTTTTTCATGAGCCCCTTTTCCTGCCCATATTTCACAGGCAGGTTTTTCAGCCATTTGTGTTAGTCTGAAGCTGTTTCCTTGCTTTTTGGTTTCCTTCCAAGTATGATCTCTGAAAGCTCTTCACTAGCTCGCATTTGTAGGCTGTGAAATGCATGGCAGGTAGTGGGGAAAACAGGAAGTTTCAACGTAATTCCCAGAGGTGATGTGTGGGATGGAAACCAAAAACCGCTTTATGTTTGTTTTGGCCGACGTAGCTGGAACCTTGTGCTGTGGAGTTATTAATGTGTAGCAAAACATTCCAGTGGGTATGCACCCATGAACCTGCTGACTTCTTGTTACTGTATTTAAAGAAATGCTGTAGAAAATAAAACCTACTTTATCCAGTGAACTTTAGCAACACTGCATCTGTTCAGATGACGCAGTTTCTAAGAATATGCTTTTTCAAGAGCTCCTGTTGCTTATCTGATCACTCCATGGGCCAGGACATAGAATCCTTCACACAAATACAGTCTCCTACATTCCTTGCTACTCATTTATCTGATAGGAGGAAGAGTAACAACTCTATGAATTCACCGTCTTCAGCACACTGAAGGTTTTTCTCCATGAAGTCCTTCCCGGAGTTACTTCCTGCAGTATAGCACAGGCTTCACTTCAGCGTGGTGGAATTTTGTATATATCCTTTCATCCATTTTGGGCCTCTCTTTGCAAATGCTTTTGTCTGCCTTACCTCCTCTTGACTTATACTCTAATTTCTGATTTTGGTTTTAAACCAGAAAACAGGAGTCAGTATCATGCATATGTTCACTGCTCAGCTCTGTGGTCAGCATGAGGAAAACAAGATTGGGGGGAAAAAAGGACATTAGCCAACATCAAAGGCAAAACTCACTCTGATCTGTAATGAAATAATCTCTAGAAGTTCCCTGCATTCCCAGAATTAGAGTCTGGACTGTATTCCGAAGCATGAGTAGACAGAGGAATAATCCCAAAGTTATTCTGATACTGCTGTGAAGTAGGGTCTGCCTAGAACTGCACAGTGCACATCAGCAGTTTGCTTCCGTTGGAGAGTAGCAATGTCTTGTGCCTGTCCAATGGAATTTCTGTGGCTAAAACCTCATATGGACTTTTAACAATTTTTTCAGCAATGATCACATGAAACCATACCCATTACTAGCTCTCATTCTGCTACTCTCTCAAGCATTTAGAGCTGGAATACCAGCTAGAACTTGGCAGCCCAGTTAGGAACAGCAGCAATGCATTATAGAAGAATGTATTTTCATCCTTCCTGTTCAAGAAACAACTGGATGTGGCTCTCAGTGCTATGGTTTAGTTGATACAGTGGTGTTCTGTCAAAGCTTGAACTCAATGATCTTGGAAGTCTTTTCCAGCTTTAATGATGCTGTGATTCATTTTTTTTTTCCCTCAGCTCTATACTAATGCCCTGGGAAGGTGTGGGAGATAATTGATTTTTGGTAGGGGGTGGCTAGAAACTGGGGGAGGAGGGTGTTCTTTCATCTTCACTATACACTCCACAGCTATAAATAGTAATTTGTATGAACAGTTCAAACAAAAAAAAGATATGCCCTACCACAGCTTACCTTAAGGTTTTTACCTGCTAACTGAAATTTATCTTCCACTTAACTGCCTTTCAAAGTCATTAGCATTGTTCAGCTGGGGAAATAGCTAAATTATAACTGAGACTGGTGGACATAAGAGACAAGCATAAAAAGCAATCAAGCTCTTTTCAGTAACTGAATATCCCAGGCTTGTGGCAGCATTTAAATATGTGCTGGGCTATCCAATGCTGGCTGAAGAAAATGTCTAATATTACACTGATTCCTGAGATAAAGGGCAGCAGGACTTACTATGTTGTCTGTAAACAAGCAGGATACTATCAAAAGGTGGATAAGCAGGAATAAGCAGGACTGTGACAAAATATATTGTTACTGCAGTTGATATAGGTATGCCAAAGCCATCTTAAAACTAACAGCTTGACAACTTTCTGAGCTTCTCAGGTAGATGTTGCAGCACACATTGGTTTCTGCACTTCCACAGCTGTCCTGCTAACAGCATGCAAGTATCTAGCTTAAAACCAGCTCTATCACGGCCATGGGACTCAAACTTGCAGTACAAACACAGTGCTGGTTTCCCCAGACAACTAAAATGACCCCCTAAACCTCCAAAACTAGCTTAGATGTTGGGGCAGAAAGAGATTCTAGTCCATACACACGTTTGTGAGCACTCCTCCTGCTCCCACGGAAAGTGGGAGCTCCACACCAGATTGACTAAGTCTTCCCTTCTTAGCACTACTATGTATTTTGAAGAAGGAAAGTCCCCATGGTGTACCTTGCCAAAGTCACAGAACATCACAGCCACCTCTGGACTGGCAGGACACAATGCTGGTATGCCCCATCCTTTATTCCTATCACAATCCCAGACGTGGTTCAGAGAGCTGGTCCTGTGTCAGTCACTCAGGACAGTGATACCCAACTGTCTATGTGTGGATGCTCAGAGAATCCAGTTTGAGGGTGGCCCGGGCTGCAGCATTTCTGAGTGTCTCCAGTGCCACTCTCTCTGCTCTTCCAGCTCAGTGAGTCTAGTGTTGGAGCATGTGTCCTTTCTAAGTCATAAAATACTTGTTTGTGGATGTGCAGATAGCACATTCCTAGCTTCTGACAAGGATACCTACTTTTCAACTTTTTACCAGGAAATCCCCTAAACTGCTGCAGAGACTGTAGTTTGAGGACTTCAGTTTGCTTACAAAAATATGAGAGTGGGGGCTGGTGGTGTAGAAGTTACTATTTTTGCTCCAAGACAGGAAACCAAGCTTTTCTTGTAGTCTGATTCCATCCAGCTGACCTTGCTGCTGTCCTCATCTTATCCCAGGCTTGTCTGAAAAACCTAAATTCTTGTCCTGGTTAGAGATTTCCTCGTAGTTCTGTCACCGGTTACAGCAGAGGGCATAATAGCCACAGGGGAAACCAGACTGGAAGCAGACTGAAGACAGCTGCTGGTCTGTGACATACAGGCCCATCTAGCCATGCTCCAGGACCAATAGCCAGTGCTTCTGCCTCAGCTTCCCCCAGTGGGTGGGAACAGCAGCATTTTTTTGCATCGCTAGCATACGGCTCCTTGGGGTGGCTTGAGTCCCCTCAGCTCCTTTCTTTCCTTTTTGTTCATATTCTCCCTTCATTTGTTCACACTTTTTTACTTGTTCCAGGTAAGCCAGCACAGTAATGGTCTACATAAAAGAATTTTCAGACTGTAAGCTCCCCAAATGTCACAGCTGTTAGTGATACGTCCTCCTAAAAATCCATCCTTAAACCCATACACCCTAAGACGTTAAACCGAATGCTGGAAAGTTTTGCTTCAACATGTATGTTTCAGTGAGACCCATCTGGAACGTCTCTAAATATGGGGTTTTAAAACACTCAGCTCAGTTTTATGCATTTTACCTGTAGATCTTGAACTATTATAGCCTCTTTTTTCTCCTCCAACACTTTTTTCCAATGTTTAGGGAGAGAACCGAGGGCAAACTGTGCTTGGCTAATGAGTTGTGGGAGATAATGAAGGAGCAGAATGGGAGTAATTCTGAGGGGTTCAGATTACCTATGTGCACGTGCCTTGAATAATCCAGGCTCATGGATGCTTCCAACGTACCCCTTCTTGTTCTGTCTCACTAAACTGAACAAAATGCAACTTCATAATGTAATTACCAATATGTGGTTGAGTCATTAAAGGAGTAAACCTGCAATATACTTTGCATCATTTGCATCTTTTCATTTGAGGAACAAAGACTAATTATACAACCTCATTTATAAAACCTGCTCATCCCTACATAGAAACAAAAACAAAACCCAAACCACTTTTCATTTCTGTGGCTTGCAGTAAATAATACTCAGAAAGGAATTTTAAAACTGTACACCAAATTCAGCTCACATGTAAATATGCATCACTTCTTCCAAAGTACCAGAGCATGGATTTACCTACAAGCAAGTCCTGTCTCTATATGGCTGAATTTGGCCAGAGACTTCTGCAGCATCTCTTAGGTCATTAGTTCAGGTTATGCAGAGCCTTTGGAGATCACACCAGTGAAGTGGGAGCAGCAGCAACCAACTCCGTGCTCCAGTTTTTCACAGCCACATAAAGCAGCAGGAGAAGCAAAGATGACAAATCACACTTGCTGTCACTTCAGTGAAAAGATTAGTATTAATGGATTAGGAATCCAATTAGCCACTCCTCTTCTTTTAGCAAAAGCTGGCATGTCAAAGGTTGCTGTCTCTCAAGAGAATTGTGGGGTGCAGATGGCTGAAAATCCTGACATGCTTTGATGCAAAATAAAATTCTGGCCCTATCGTTTTGTTTCCAACTTTGGACCTCCTGAGGAAAGCAACCCTGTCACTGGCTGGCTGGGCTCCTGCACACAGCCACTTCCATCTGTAGCCATCTTTCTACCTAATCAACAGATTTCTTATCCAGATTGGTATCTGTTTGCCAGACAGTGTTACAGGGCTGTCAACAAATGGACTGCAAATCAGTTTTATATTTGTTTTATATTTGTTTAAATGAAGTTTCTTCTCTTGTCTTTCACACGTCTTCAGTGAAGCTCAAGGTCAGCAGTTAGAGGGTTTTTTAAAAAGAAAAAAAGAAATGTTTCTCTTCCACTTCCTATCTGCTTGTAGAATATTTTTTTTTTTCAGATGCAATTTAATACTGGACTACTTTCAATATTGTATCTGTTACATAGCAGTATTTCCTATTCATCTTCTGAGAATTCCCTTGTACCCTTTAATAAGGGATTCAGAAGGCTTTGTATTTTGTTAAATAAGTGCTAGATCAACAATGACTAGAAAATTTGCAGAATTCCTAGATATTAATCTGGCCTCTGCTGGGCTCTGCAGTTGTTGTAGAGGGATTTGTCAGAGAAAATCAGTGCTTTAGTCTGTCACACAGAGTGCCTCTGGCATGTTGGTCCTCCAGAAGACAATGGGCATTTCTTCCCCATTGTAGATCAAGTCCCATTCCACAAAATGCCCAGTTCATTGCAGATTTTTCTCCAGGTCTTAAGGGTGACCAGCAGTGATATTTGCTTGGTGGTGGAAGAAGGTTGCTTTGTCCTTCTCTCTTTTTTTAATTCTTACTTGTATTGCCAAGATACTACGGAAGTCTTTGCAAAGTATCTACCTGGATTTGTCAGCTGTTGCCAAAGCACTTTGAATCATGGCTTGTGTGACATTACTGACATAGTGGGGTATAGGAAGGAATCTAGAGAAATCTAGATGGGTCCTTTTATATCCCTCTACAGAGAACTAAATTTATGGAGGCACTCTTCAGGAGTTCAGAAGGGAATCAGTGGGCATATCACAACAGCACTTCATGGGCAAAAAACAATCCCAAACTTGCCATGGAAGACCACCAAGTACTTACTGTTACTTTAACCTCAGATCCAGGTATGAAACGGGGTCTCTAGCATGGTCCTTGATGGCTGCCAGCAGATATCAGGCCCAACAATGAGATCAGCTCTCAGATTCTCATTGATGTTTTTTGCATACAACTGATAAAAGGCACTGTCAGAGGGTTCTTTTCTTGGGAGCAGTTACAGTGCCTTATTCTCTTTCCATTTTCTCAGTCTCTGAAGAAGACAAAGCACTTAAAACTGAATCTCCTGAATGTCTCACTTGTTCTGATCTTTGTTCAACTGTACTATGATCAGAGGTTTAAGAATTACTTAAGTCTGACTAGTGTGTTTCCTATACCTGATAATAAATACTGACTTTTGTGGAACCAGATGCAGACTGCTACTGGTCTCCCCCAAAGTACAACAATCTAATGCCATTAAAAAGAAAGCTATTACTTTAATTAAAATGGGACCAATTTTCTAAATGCCAGGCATCTATGTACTCCACAAATTTCTATGACCATGGAAGTACTACAAAGCAGAATGAATCCACACAGGCTGTGCTGCCTAAAGCTTCCTAGGCCCCAGTTATCAGTATCCAAAGACCTAACAATGCCTTTTTCCTGATGGTCATGACCAAAGACCATCAGATTTGTAAAATTGGTAGAAAAATAAATCTTTAGTTGATGGCTGGGGTTAAACCATGACAGCAGTTCACGGAAACATGGAAACAGGCCCTCCAAGGCAGTTAAAAATGAAAAGCAATAAACAAAATAATTTAGGATGAAAGGTAATATTTTACATAACATTTTATTTTATTGTTTTGGTTAAATAACCTGTGCTGTAAATTGAACAAATTCTGTATTGAACAGCCAGTATATCCTTCTTACAGTCTCTAAAATTGATATAATTATATATTCTTGTAATTATAATTCAATATCTGTTAGCTTATTACACTCACTGTCTTTGGACAACCCAGACAAGACTTAATAAGGTCTATTTAAAACCTAATTTAATTTTCAGTGATTAAAAAATAATTAACACCAGTTCAGGCAATCTGCACAAACACATTTCTTGCCATCACTTTAGTTTTCTTGGAACTGAGAGAAATAACAGCTTTTTAAATTAAATAAAACAAATGTTGCTTTGGTCTTTCCAGGCTGTTCATGGAAAATCCTGCTATCTTCATGTTTGTAATTAGTTGCAATAGTTTCAGTGAAATCCCCCACTTCATATTGAAGTGGAAATGGATCACATTGCTGCAGGAGGAAATTGGAAGGAGGCTGTTGGGAATCTTTGCTAGGTCTGGCACAGCAGGTATTCCCACCAGCTGTGCTGCACCACTTGCCATCCCATGCTCTGCACTGGGGTCACGAGCTCCTCCTGGGCAGAACCCAGCAGCTGCAACAAGTGGACAAACAAGTTCAATATTGATATTTTTGCCCTTTTTTACAAGCGGAGGATTTGGTTTCTGGCTTATCTTTTTGGTTCCTTTCTTGACTGGCTCCAGTGTTTCCTACTTTCATTTATGTGTGTTACGATGACCACTTTTCTTTGATGTATGTCTCCTTCCTTCCTTCTCTTCTCTTTCTTCCTCTCTCTCTTCCTTTCTGTTTTTCTGTTTAGGCTATGTGTGATTGCAACCAAGTTTCTGCTTACAATGAATAAGTTAAACCACTCCACTGCCCCACATGTCAGCCCAATTTACTGCAAAAGCTAAATTCTGATTTGAAGCATGTCTTTGATTCCAGCAAGTTTAACGTGTTTCTCATCTGTACAAGAGGAGAGACCTGTGGCTGTCCCAGCAGCCTCCCACCCTGAAATCCCTGGGACAGCAGACAATGTTCTGCAGAGCCCTTGCACACCAGGCAGTAACAACATTAACCTTGAGAGCAGAACTGGGAAATTGCTATCACAGTGAATAATTGTCTTTTTCATTTTGTGCCAACAGATGTAACTCTTTTCGGTAGCACAGAGCTCGTACATTTTAAGCAGCTTATACATTTTCTAAAGGAGTCAACACTAATAATTGCTCTACAAGCAAATACCTTGCTAATAAATCTTTCCATTCATGATCTAGCAAACAGAGAAGGAAAGAGACCAGCAGACCTGATTCCTGTCACAGTTGTTTGTATCACTGCCCTGCTAAATCATCTCTGGTAAATTGTTTCACAGTCCTTTTCTGATCAAATTTTTGTCAGTGTAGAATAAGAATTCCTAAATGGCACCGTTTCTCTTACAATACCGCTAGTAAAATTGTTTACAGACAAGGTCCTCAGACTCGGGGGATTCATTAAGCAATAAATGTGGCTTTTACAGCTGTTAGGTATGGGCTTTTTGTCATCTGGCCATTAAACCAGATGATGAAAGGAGTTCACCAAGGTGGGACTTTCTTTAGAATTAACTTGCTTTTCAGTTTGATGGTCTTCCTTGGCCATACATGGAAATAATGGCCATTCATTACATACAAATAGGTATGTTTGGAAAAGCCAAGAGAATATATTTGATGTGGTTTAACCCCAGCCACCAACCAAGCCCCACAAATCTCCAGTGGGATGGGAGAATCAGAGGAGTAAAAGTGAGAATAACTTGTGCGTTGAGATAAAGTTTAATAGATGAAACAAAGGCCATGCACACACAAGCAAAGCAAAACAAGGAATTCATTCACCACTTCCCGTGGGCAGGAAGGTGGTCAGACATCCCCAGGAAAGCAGGGCTCGATCATATGTAATGGTTACTTGGGAAGATAAACACCATCATTCTGAATGCGTTCCTTACCCCTTCTTTCTCCTTTCCCTTTTTTTTTAATACGCTGGCCATGATGCCATATTGCATGGAATAACCCTTTGGTCATTTGGGGTCAGCTGTCCCCTCCCTGCTGCTTGTCCACTCCCAGCCTACTCCCTGGTGCAGTGAAAGGCAGAAAGGTCTTGATCCTGAGTAAGCCCTGCTCAGCAATAATTAAAACATTCCTCTATCATCAACACTGATTCCAGCACAAATCCAAAACAAAGCCTCGTACTAGCTACGATGAAGTAAACTAACTCTACCCCAGCCAAAAGCATCACATTCTCCACCCCTTATTCCACACCATTTACATCATGGTCAGATCCCACATTATCCAATACATCATCATTAACTACCACGCCCTTTCCTATCCTTTAGCATAACACACAGGTATCATTTGTTTAGTTTGAGGATGACACCTGTAAAATGTCCACACAATGTCCACAAATGACCACTGAGTTCATTTAGTCCATGGTTTTGGGCTCCCTCAGTTATGGTGATCATGCAGGACAGGGGAGGTGTTGGGGGTTTGTTGTGTGGAGCCACTGGGCACCAAGGTCAGCTTGGGTTGGGTCACTGCTGTGCTTGCACTGTTTCTTGTAAGGCTTCTCCTCCACTGTTCAGGTGGATTTTGGTACAGTAATTCCTATAACAACAAGTTAAAGGTATATCCATGACAGGCTCCTTTCCTGGTCCCCTTGGACCACGTTATAGGGCTTAACATTGCAGTGAACACTGACTAGGAAACCACAAAAGCAAATGTCCAGTAGTTAAAAGTAGTTAATTTTCCTGTCTTTCTTTGTATCTATAATTAGGCTCTGAGGACTCTATTGCCCTCAGGCAGAGTGCCTGCCTAGCAGTTGCACATAGAATCACAGAACCATTTAGGTTGGAAAGGACCTTTAAGATCATCAAGTCCAACCATTAACTGAGTCTGACTGATTCCAACATGTGCATTTCTTACTGTTCCCACATCCTGTACTTTCTAGTTTCTCTTCATGACCCATTGCTTAGCAATTGATTTTACTTCACACAGGGAATTCTCCATAAATAAAAAGGTTGGTAATAACACTTTGACAGAAACAGTTACTGTGATTCTCTGTTTCTTCACCCAATCGATAACTTACAGTTGATAAAAACATCCATTGACTCTGAGACAGGAAGTTCCTGCACTCCCAACCTGAATCGTTTCCCAGCAGTTGCAAGAAGACCCTACAGCCAAGAGTTAGCATAGGGAGTTACCAGTGGTTTTCACAGCACCCTGTGTTTCTTCCTTTCTGAATTACTTCTGCTTTGAAATATCAACTGGCAGGCCCAAAGTGAATTGGCCTAGATAGATGTTCCTGTATTCATTTATGCTGATACCAGAGAAATCATGATTTCAAAAGTCAGCCTCTCACTTAGGAAAAACTACCACAGCAGACAATACTGGCATATCATATACTGGGGTGTTGGCAGAGAGAAGTTGCTTCAGGCTGCAGCCAGACTGCTTTTTAGGTTAATTGCTTCATCTCTGCCACTGCAGGATTAGGTACCGCAATTTATGTCATCATTTTGTGTTGGTTATTAGTACTAAAAACTTCTGTCACCTTGATAACTTTCACTTAATTTGAAGGATACTCTACGAGCTTGAAATGTGAAGTGTATCTTGAAAAAACAGAAATTACTGTCACTGGCGGTTAGTGGATGAGAGAGGTGAGCTATTGATGCTGAAATTCCAATGATCTGTGCTTTAAATCCTTGATGTGATCACTTGGTAATACTCAAAGTACCTCAGTTTTGAAGCAGTATTGTCCAATGCTAAGAATCTCAGGGAACAATGATGAAGAGAATGTGACTGAAAAATTGGATGAAAGATAACAAGAAATATATCATAATAGTTTATGAGCATATGATTTTGGGGAGGAAATTTTATCTGATACTGTTAACTGACAAAAAGGTATCTGAAGCCCTGGTTCTGCACAAGTCACCTAGTCCTTCAACAGAGAAGAGAAATATAGAATATGCCTGGATTTAGAACACAAAATATATATTTTAATGTTTGAAATAAGTTGTAGTGTTGAGATTCTTTATGCCTGTAAATATTTTTGCTATGTCTCTTCAGAGACCTAAGTTGTAACAAAAGTAGTGGGTTGAGAGAAAGAGTGGGTTTAATTGGAGCATAAGCTTTTGTCAGGGTTTGGGATACTTTTTCTTTTTTTTTTTTTTTTTTTTTTTCCCTTTTTTTGGA
>VYZT01033228.1:0-12953 GCA_013400735.1 Pomatostomus ruficeps | reverse complement strand
GGGGGGGAGGGAGGGGAGGGAAATGCTATTTTTTATCTGCGTTTGCAGGTTCTTCAAAAAGTAGCAAAATTACCACATGGCAGGTGTGCTTGGTGCAGGCAGGGGTGCTACAGAAGTTCAAACCATGTTTTTCCAGACACTGCTGCTCAGACTATCTGCAGATGCAACAAGGAAAGACTGACTGTGTTTAATGGGAAAAATGCAGAGAAACCAGGTGGATTTCACGAAATCTAGGTAAAACTCTTCCTTCCATGCCCTTTGACTTGTGTTATGCAAGACAGCATTGCTAACTTGCTGGCACAGATGTTTCCTTTTCCATGTACATCTCCAGTGATTTTTAGCCTGACATGAAGCTTTGTAAGCAGGACCTCCTGGAGTCTGTGTCACAGAGCTGACTCAGCTTGCAAAAAACAATTTTCCCTATTCACCAACCCTGCAGAGTCAGAAGGAGTTCCTGGAGGAATTATGCAAGTTTCTTGACTCATGCCCAGAAACACAGGTTCAGTAGGTTAGATCTGCCCTTCAGCAGTCCTGTACAACTGCTCTTTTCTGTAATTCTGCCATCTTTTTCAACCACAACATCTCTGCAAGATTTTTCAGCTGTTCTTGCAGTTATAACTTAGTTATCAACATTTCATCTGCTTGTATGAATAGCTTGTTGCTCTGCTGCTAATCTCTACCTTATCTAATGGTTATTCAGTGGGTACTAAACGGACCAACAAAAATGCAGAGCTGAAAGTATAAAACCCGGTGAGGCAATCCAGTTATCAAAGAAACACCACATGTCTGCAGTATCTGATGCTATCAGAGCTTTTCCATGAGTTCCCAGTCTTACATGCATATTTCTCTGAGCTGGATATATTAGTGGCAGTTTTCTGCATCTGTCAGATGCTAATTCAGAAACAAAAAAGTGATTATAGTTCCTGTCTAAAAGGCTGTGAGACACTGGCACGGATTCAGTGAGCTGTCTGCCCCACTATGAAACCCTGTTGTAAGAAGGTAGGAGCAGGTTTCTGGTTCACTTATGGACAAAGTTCTGCCTTAGCAGAGAATGCAAGGGCACATGGAGATGTCTTTGGACCTATTCAACCCATGAGTGTGCACATCTCTACCAAACTGCAGCAAAAAGCAAGGTAAGAGAGGTCCAAGTTCATCTCTATGCAACAAAGAGGAACTAAAGGTCAGTATTGCCTTTAATAAAGACAGTGAACAACTGTCCAGATAAAATCAGTGTTAAATGGTAGCCTACAATGTTTTTTATCTGTAGGTCTTGGAGCACTTCACGGAGGTAAGCTGTGCAATTCTGAGCACAGAGCTCTAAGTAATAAAGCCTTTTCACAGATATATTTCTTGTAGATCTTTGTTAAAGTCACTTCTCTCCACAGGGCGTCAGTTTAAGGTTTACATGCAAAGTACAAGAAGGGGAGGTGGCTGCCTGTTGTTGTTACCAATCCAGTGCTGACTGCCTCTGCACTTTGCAGTGTGTGGTTTGAGCTGCAGTCGTGCAGCTCTCCCGTAATCACCACAATTTCCTGTTGCACACATTTGAAAAGACAATGTTCCCGAGGAAGTTATGAAGACGGCAAGTAAGTTGCTGCCCTAATTTCTGTGTGCTTGGTTAAGAGTGCTTTCTTAATTATGCTGGTTAGAGCTTATTTACAGTGCTTCTCAAACATTTGAAGGGATGAGAAGGCTTGTGCTTCCAGAGAAGATATGCACAAAACTGTATTCTGCACTCCCCTCAGCATGTTGCTCAGAAACAGCTGCAGAAGTTTCAAGGCAGCTCATTTTTTGCCGATGCTGAAACTGTGAGGGAAGGAACTTAAATATTGAGTTGCAAGATGCTGCTGCAGCTGGGATGTCAAAAAAGAAAATGTAACTATTAGTAAATCTGCTGTATGACTGTAAATATTTCTTAAAGGCAGTAACTGAAAAAGTAATTTCACGTGTTAAAGCCAGCACTATTTTTTAAAAAGGCTGAATTATTTATGCCTTCAGATGGACTCTCCCGACAGTTGTGAGGTGCGTACTAGAGAGCTCCCTCGCAGCTCACAACACAGGGTTCTCAATAGGAAGGATGTCTGTACCTTCTTGCTGACAGCCATGGCTTCCTGCCTTTGTTTGGGGAGATGCAGTGGAGGGAAGCAGCAAGTTTGCTGTCTGTCTGATAAGCAGATAACCTGCACGGCTTGCAGCAGGGATCAGGGAACTGGTTTGACTTTGCCTGCACTCTGTCACAACAGCAGCTGCCTTGCTGGTTACAGCTCCCATGTGTACAGAGGGCTGGATACAGCTCTCAAGTAAAGGGATTATCCAGAGAGAATATTAGGTGCTATCCTTTATTTCTGGGCACACAGGAAATGTTGTGGGAAAAGCGGAGTTGCTAGGCAGTTGTTTTGCTGGTAATGCGGGAACTAAGCCAATGCAGAGCAAAGCCACAGAGGGGCTGTTCTTTTCAGGCCGCAGCAGAGCAGAGCCTCAGCGTGTTCTTTGCACTCTGAGGCTGCCTCTCGGTCTTAACGTCTGGAAGCCCTTGATGCCATGTGCCACTGCTTTTAAAACTGATAAACCAATTGTGGCACTCTTCTTTCCACTCACTCAAAAAGTTTTAATTTCTTTAACATGTCTCTGATCAGTTTTTAAGTTTCATTTTACTCAAGGAAATCGTCTGTTGTTACTTCTAGAAAAAGTGAGATTTAGAAAAGGAAAGAAAGCCATTAACTTGAAAAGTGGCAAACGCAAAAAAAAAAAAAGAGTAAAAATTATTATGATTTAGTGTGTGAAATGAATAACAGAGAAAATAAATTCTTTAGTTGTATGCTCATCAGAGATATATCGGGGGGGTTTTTGCAGCATCACTTTAAGGATTCATTCTACTTAAGGTTAAGTAAGGTAAAAGACTCTCCTATACACTTACACTACTTCAAATCATGAAGTTACATGTTAAGACCCAAGAAAATCCCTGTAGTTTATGTGGAGAATTGCAAAATCGAGAGACTTATAATGGTGGCCTTAGTAATAGGGACTAATTTCCATTACTGAGACCAAGTAGAGAGAAATGTACAGCCCTTGGGCATCACACTGTATTCCAGTGAACTGGGAGAGTTAGGTACTTCAGCTGCAGAATTAGGAATACAATGCCAGACAGTGGGAAGCCACAAAGCTGCTCTCCAGGAGAGTCACAGACACTATATGGACACTCTGATATAGAGAACAGAGGGGGTATTTCTCAATGCCACTATTCATCATATCTCCCCTATCTCCTGTGAGTCTCCAAAAGGCTTCGTGTCAGAGAAACTACCACTAGATCTGGGGCTCATGGGCATCACCACTGACAGTGCCATCAGGGTCTCACGGTCAGACAAGTGTGGAGAACAGGATCTTGCACTCTGAGCCATCTTCCTGCTGCCTGGTGGCAAATTTTATTTTAAGGAATTATTGTAGTTTAGCGTTGGTGATGCCAGCCCAAATCTCTGTCAGTGCCAAGCCTGGCAGTGGTGTGAATGGTTTGCCATGAATGCTGAACAGCAGGATGAGTTTCATGCAAAAGGGAGCTCTCATTCCTGCTGCCTTTAATGCACAAGCCCTTTGGCGGCCTGAGAAACCAGAAGCTGGGTGTCATCTTTCACCATTACTAATGCAACTTCCTTCATTTGCTTTGATGTGCTTCAGTCAATATTTCCTAAGCAGTGGCTAAGAACATTATGGCATCTTTTCAGCTCATGTTTGTTAGTTTCAATTTTAGCTGGTATAGTAGCTGAATATAAAACCTTATTTTCTTCACACAAGAATTCAATTTCTTTCTTACTGCTCTTCATAAATAAGTCTTCATAAATATGGAATTGTATTACGGAAGCCCTACCAAATAATAAATAATGCATTTGGTCTGCCACATGATTCTGTGCTTGTCTCTTTACCCAGTGCTCCTGTAATTCACAAAATGGGTTTTGTATCACAGTGTATGTAAGTTTGGATTCTTTGCTGTACGTTTCATAAAACTCATGCCTACTCTGAACTAGATGCTTCTGCTAAGAGTTTATACAGAGCAGTATTATACAGAGCAAAACTCTTTATTTACTTTACAAAGTCTCTCTGAAGTTTTAGTTCTGTGATGTTTTTTAGGTTTTTTTGTTTTTTTTTTTTTTGCTATGAACTAGTGAAGTTTGGAGTTGGTAAGCCCCCTGACTCTGTCACATACAGACTTTTGAAAGAACTTGTGAAGGTGCTAGAAGAGCTGCGTTTAGCTATTCTGTGTCTGTTGTGTGCCTCATCTATATGAAATCCATTCATATTACCTGTATGCGTCAGGAGATCAAATGGCTCTCCTGCAAGAGGTCTAGAAAGCAGTTTGAGAGAAATATTTGTGTACCAAGTGCTGTTTGGACTATCCAGGTGCTGAGACCTTGCAGGGGTAACTGCAGCCAAAACCAAAACCCAGTAAGTGAATGATTGTTTCTCTTCAAAAGCTTCTACTACATCATCTGCATGTGCATTATTATGCTCAAGCTAAACAGAAAATTGACCTGAAAAAATCCATCTGGTATTGACAGTATCTTGAGTGATTCTTCCCTAAAACTCACTTTCCTCTTGTTTATCTCAGTGGCAAAGGTTCCAGCAAATCTCCTGGTGCTTCATAGCAGCATAAGCACTGAAAGTTAATCAAAGTACAAAGAACATGCCAGAGATACCTATGACAAAACTGGACTGTGAGAAGATGGTGAGCCACAAGCTTTTGGCACAAGGCCAGAACAAAATGCAGAGGAATATGTACAGGTCCTTAAAAAGCTCTGCCTTGAATATGCAATGGAAGTGGTGAAGGTACCCTTGATAGTAGAAGATATCCTGGCCTGTGAAAAGTCAGAGGCAGGGAACACTGTGAAGGAGCACGCACACTACGAGTGGGAAAACCTCCAAAACTTTGCAGAAAATGCAAGCGAACAGATAAAGTGGAAATAAACAATTTTCTGAGGAACTTTGAAATTGCAGAATTATCTTCAGATTTCTCAAAGAGAGAAAGAGATATTCAAAGTAATAAGGACTAAGAAGGAAGAACTACACAGCAGTAGTAGCTGAGCTGAACATCTTTTGATCGCAGGAAAAGACACTCTAAAGACAAGATAATATTCAAAGTATAGAAGTCTACAAGCAGAACGATGATGATGAGGATTGCATTGTAGCAGAGAAAGTTAAGATTGCCATCCAGAAATCTGTGAAAACAGAAGGTCCAAAGAGTGGATGGCTCTTTGAGCAAAATGATCCAGAGGAAAAGGAGCTGGTCTGTTCAGGAATGTACGTGTGCTATATAATATGCAGAAAGAAAATAAGATTCTTAAATAAAGAATGAGGAAAGCCAATGCTGGTGTTAGTGCCTAAGAAAGGTGAGCTGCTAAGCTGCACAAGTCACCAGAGATGGCTGAGCAGTGAAATTAGGTCCTTTTCAAACAGCTGTGAGCTCTTAGGTCTGCCTTAGTGAAGCACTGTGGTTCACAAAGCACTGCTGTGGAATCAGTGGAGGCAGGTCAGGTGGGCTCCCAAAAACTCCTCAGGTATG
The DNA here is from genome assembly GCA_013400735.1 of Pomatostomus ruficeps. Taxonomy (NCBI): domain Eukaryota; kingdom Metazoa; phylum Chordata; class Aves; order Passeriformes; family Timaliidae; genus Pomatostomus; species Pomatostomus ruficeps. The sequence goes on along the minus strand of VYZT01033228.1, from coordinate 7,402 downwards.
GTAAGATCAGTGGTCTTGACAAACAACACAAGCTAAGCAATTGGTTCAGGGTGATGACTGGCAGTAGACAGGATGTCTGTTATGTCTCAGCACCTTCCTAGGCTTCCTGGAGAAACTCATTAATGGAGTTATAATGGCAGAGAGGGTCACACCAAGATTTGTTTTGTGAACACAGAGAACAGAGGCTTCAAGTGTAAAGACGACAGCCTCTGCAGACTGGTGAGTTAGTTGAAATGCTGCTAAGTATACAGAAAGTCTGGCAAAAACAGTGGCAATGGAGGAATGAGAATTACATGGGTAGTAACAAGGCAGTGCTGTGGCTGACATGCATCATCTTTTGTGCAAAGGCAGCTTGATCACAGAGGATAGAAATTGTTTAAGGAAACCATGAGAGATTGTGCAGTGGAGGTGTTCTTGGCTTATGCACAGTCTCTACAGAGGGAGAGATTAACAACTTTCAACCCGTGGTTTACAAGTCCCTGGGAATGCATGAACTAATGAGCACTAGAACAGGGCAGTGGTCACAGCACCATCCTGCCAGAGTTCAAGAAGTGTTTGGACAACACTCTTCAGGCACATGGTGTGACTCTTGGGGTGTCCTGTGCAGGGCCAGGAGTTGGACTCAACAATCCTGATGGGTCCTTTCCAACTCAGCTTATTCTGTGGTTCTATAATTCTAAGTCCATACAACACCTGTAAAAAAGCAAGTTTCTCTGCCAGTGAACCTAGCACTTGTGAGTAGTCTTGAGCAAGCAGAGAAGAGGATTAACAAAAAAGGATAGAGGGTGGCATGTGTTCCAACTTAGTTCTATCAATAAATGACTGGAGCAGATCTGTTAAATCTTGCAATTCTCCCTGGACCCTGTAACAAAACTTGCTCTAATAATATAGACCTAATGTTTGCCTTTAATCAAAAATGTTACTACCAAAGCTTTCAAAGAGAAGATATTTTCCAATGCACATAATCAGTACCTAAATTGGGGCTGGACTAAACAATGCCTTCATCATCCTCCAAGTCATTTCAGGCATTGGTCTTGCCTCCATCTCCTTCTCAACAACCTGCCAGGAGGCAGAGGATCTTATTCAGAATATTGCATCTACTGCTGACTGTGATGGAAGTACAATAGCATTATCTTTCAAATACTGCTGAGGTGTATGGCAGGATAGCATTTGTTAAAATACTCCTCTGTCTTATTTAATTTGTATCACTTAGTGTCATAGTTTTAATTTTTCCATATTCTGCCCTTAGATTTATGGGCAACAGCATGATGTCCCGTCTGAAAGAATTCCTTGGAATAATTTGTGCAGTGATGTCTTGTGAGGGACAAGGACACAGGGTGTTGAAATCTTGTTAGTCCTTACATAAGCTGAAGTGTTTTCTGAGAGGTTCTTAAAAGCAATAAAATGTCCATAAAGCAGATTGGTAGAAGGAGCACACAATGGATGAAATGCACAGGGGAGAAAAGACTGAACAATAAAGACCTCAGTAAAGTGCTAAGAGTTAAGCAGATGTAGCTACTTTCCTCTTAAGCTTCTCACTTTTATAACTCCCTCTTCAAGCAGAGGTGTAGTTTTGCCCACTTTGTTAATTTCCATTTACGTTCAGAGCTGCTTACTAGTTGTCTGTGCCATAACATCCCTTTCAAATGCTGATGACGCATTTCTGCTCTCATTTCCTCCTCTGCATACACATGTATGTCACACAAGTTCCCTACAGTCGTATTCTGGTGACACCTCTGAGATAAAAATAATAGGAGCTACACAGGGGAAGGGATGAACTAAATGGCTCCAGGGACTGGAGCCTAAAGTTCCAAACAACAATAAGAATTTAAAAAGTGATGCTATAGGGAAGTTAAGACACTTTAGAAAATGAGAAACTGAGCCTTCATTTCTGACTATGGTTTTCAAAGCAATAATGGTTTCCTTGCTTCACTCTTCCCAGCACATTAGCATGTATTTCCCCCAAAATAGCAAATTATGATGACTAGAGTACTGAGAGAGAACCAAAGGATTTACTAATATATATTCTATGCATACCAGTGGTGGTTATGTCATAGAGAAAAAATGCATGGGATTTATTTCCTGGTTTTTATAGCAATAGCCAATAGAGGTCAGGGCATTTCCTAAAGATTTAGTAACTGTTTGGAGTTAATATCCTTCACCTTAGTTATGGACTACCATTTGCTCCTATCCAGCCATTAATCTGCTGGAAACACTCTGCACAACAGTCACCATTTCCTATGGAATAGCAGCACAAATCGGTAGAAATGGTGTTTGGAGAGCCACCCTGTACCTAAAATGCCCGTCATGTGCAAGAATAAGGGCAGGAAACAAAAGCCTCCTGGACTCAGGACCGATCTGATGTTTTTGTGAGACACGACCCTGTCCTTCTCCTAGACATTCAGGGAAACAGGTTGACCTTTTCTGACCCCCTTTTACACAATACCCTCCTCACTCAGAGCCAAGATCCAGCAGGAAACATTGCCTGACATAACAGCATCTCAAGATGTTATGGAGTAGACAAGGGGTCTTTGCTGTCACCGTTGACATTTTCTGTATTTTTTGCTCTACTCAGGTATCAGATGTTACTATAAGTTAGCTAAATGTGCCATCATGGATGAGTGATACTTCTTCCTGCTTGCAGTTTGTTCAGTCAAAATTATGAACCAAATCCCTCCCTTATCCCTGAAAAGTTACAGGCAGAGAGAGAGTGCAGCATAAGGAAGATGGTCTCAGGCAAAGCACAGATGGAGTCTGACAGAGGAGAACCATGGAAACTACATAAATATAGGCAGAATTGTTTATAAATATTTCCCTTTTCTGAGTGTGGGTGTGAGCAATTGCATTATTTGGAGACTTTTTTTCTTTCATACCCCTTTTGTATACCTGGCCCTGCAGTAGGTTCTTAGGGAAGTGTGGCAGTAGGCTAATGTGATCTAGCTGCTGGCTGCATCCAAAATAGCCCTCCTAAATGCTGCCAGCTGACTTTGTAGCCAGCCCCATCCCACCACTCAAGTGGTTGCAACTGGAGCTTTCAGCATGTAATTCAAAGCTGGTGTGATGAGGAGGGTGTTAGTTTCAAATAACAGAATTCGGTTTAATTGTAATTTACAGAACAGTGTATTATAAAAGGTTAAGCATAAAAACTCTCGTAAAAGACCTGTATTTTCAGGCCATGAGGTGTCTTTACTTCTGCAGAGGTTGTGATCCTGTAAAAGTGCATCTTTTCATCTTATGTAAACTGCCTGGTACCTTTCAAAATGATGCTGTCCACACTCATTAATTCAGTTTTCCAGAGCTTCTAGGGGCAGAACTGGAGGGGAGCAGAGGGGGCCATCAGTTCAGAGGTCCTATAGTGAGAAAAGTTTCTCTGAGCAAACAGCTAAGCAAGGCAGATGGTGAGAAGGCATGGCCACAGAAAGGGACATCTAAGCAGAGTGAGGAGAGGAAGCTGCAAAGAGAATGTGATTAACCACAGCGAGGCAGGGAATGGGGAAAAACCATCCAGGCTCATGAGAAACTGAGCAGAAAAAAGTATAATCAAAGAGTTAGTCTCTAAAAAGGCCCATAAAATATGTGTCCAAATGGTAGAACTTCTGGTGCATGCCTGAATATTTCGAGCAATTATTTCTTACAGTTTTGAATAAATATTTCTGAAACATAATAGTATGATTTTGCTATATCATCTTATTATTTAAAAGGCTTTTGTTTAGTTCTTCTGAACAGAATCCAAATAAGATTAGTAACATGTATATAAATTCTTTGTTTTGGGAATTATCTTACACATGTGAAAGAAACACATCTCTGGTGAGCAGTATTGCTGGAGATGGTGAGGAAGAGTAACCCTGTGTTGGTATTCCTGCTGGCACTACTCCACAGGCCCCAGCCAAGAGACTGAGATTATACAGACACGGGGTTTCAGAAAGAGTCTGCTTTGCAGAGGGGCTTTTATTCTCCTTTCATTCCCTGCTTTTAAGCCTGGGAAGCAGAGCAGATGCCATAAGGGCCACACTTCCTGCATCAGGACTCACTGCCTGGCACTGGCATCTGGAGAGGCCCATATCCCAGGCTGGAGGCCAAGTGATGTGTAACACCTCCAGGGAGTTCTGTGACCCAGTGTGGGTCACCCCCCTCACCCTCCTTCCACGGGGCCAGGAACCAGTGAGATCCCATGGCTGCGGCTTGGGGAGAGGGGGAAAAATTGCTTGTTATGAGCTAGAATATGGCAGAAAATAGTATTAAGAAAACTTCAAGCAGCATGCTCTAACATGGCAATGTGTGCTGGGACTGTCCTGACTGGATGCTCTATCTCTGTGTCCAGCCAGCACAAGTGTCCACTCAGACTCTCCTTGGGTTTAACTGATCATTTCCTGGAATTTCACATTAGCTACATCAGGAGGAAAAAGCTTTTGACAAGCATTAAATCAAAGATAATTAAACTCTCTAAACTGGAAATTCTTTTATTTGTTTAACTGTGATGACCATAGGGCAGTTCAGTGAAAAGTCAGGAGGCGTACAGGAAACAGGCTACTCTGCTGGGCCATGCTGGGGCCATCAGCTAGGTAGATCTCAAGGGCTTGATCTTGGTTTAGAGTTTGGGGTTTGTCTTACTCCATTCTTACTTTTTTTACTGCTAAGAGAAAGATACTGCCCTGGACTGGGCTGTTATTTTACAGTCCCCAGGTCAACATACTGAGATCCTGGTGTGACTGTTGACTAGTCTCCTGAGTACTGCTAGAAGCTGTATTCTTTAGGACATTTGAGAGGATGCTTAAGAAAATAATGTTAAATAAAAAAAATCATTATATTTTGCAGGAGATTAACTATGTCACCAAGTAAGTTGCTTCTAGATGTACCTTTTGTGTTTCTTTGAGGCAGAGAACAGGATCGGAAGTGAAAATAATATTGTAGAGCTTTCAAAAAAAGGAAGGTTGTGGGTTGTTTTTTTTTTTTTTCCAGCAGTACTAAAGAAGATTGCAGAAGGAGAAACTGTAATTTTTGCCATCATTGTTTTTTAACTGAAGTCATACTGTATCTAGAAAGACGTTTATGCAACACTATCTAAAATGTCTTTGTACTCAGAAAAGGTCATAAGTAAATGACTTTGAAACTTAATCAGTGGAAGTATGGGACAATTTCTGAATTTCGTTATAAATCTAGTTTAAATCCAGTGAAGCCAGCAGAGTTACTTGGGATGTACAGTAGGGTAAGTGTGTGCAGAATATGGCTCCATGATTTTAAATGCTTTTTTCCACTGTGCAAGTATTATACACTTGTCAGCAACTTGCACAGAATAATTTTAAAGAAGAGACTGAACATGCAAACCCATAAAATACTAGCTACAGGACAAAAAGTGAAAACTTTAACATTGCTTAATATATAAAATGTTTTCTAGTGTTTCTACAACAGTGTATAGAACTAGTGAATGCTTCATGTAGGGATTACAGTGAATAGTTTTGTAAGTAGGACATTTTAGAATAGGATGTAAGAGTACATACTTGTTCTCTTTATAGTTGTGGTTATCTTCTTGATCATTATATATTTTTGTGATCTGTAGAGAAAGCTGTAAATCCTTTGGAGGAGGAGCAGCCCTCCACAGGAGCCTGGTTTGTTAAGTTCCTTTTGATCTAGTTTAGATCCCTGCATTTGCTGGCTTTGGATTTTTTGGCAATTGGATAACAGAGAGAACTTTCACCACCTCAGATCACACAGAAGTGCTAGCAGGGGCTTTGCTTCAGGATACATATGTGCCACTGATGATGCTGGGGAAGCAAAGGCAGCAGGAGGAGATGACTTTCAGCACAAGTGATCTGTTCCTTTTCTGAAGCAGCTGAGAATGATATTTGATTTGAGGTGTAAAACAAGTCCTGCACGTCTGTATAATTGCTTATGAAGAACACAGTAGAAGGTGAGAACTGAAGAAAGAATAAAAAGCATAGAGTCACAGAAATCACATTTAGCTTCACAAGACTTATATGCAGGTCTGTGTCAAAACTTTCACAGAAATGTCGGGATTTAGATCCTGAGCCTGATTTTTTTTCAGTACTAAGAGGAATTATGTAAAATATAGAAGAGGGGAAAGAAACCAGAAAGCTACTGGTGCAATAGACATGTAGTCCATGTAAAACAACATCCCTTTCTTGGGATTTCTGCATGGTTTTCTCTAGATTTGACCTATAGAGATTTACCATTACTGAGCAGACTTCAGCTCCTGCCTTTCTGCACTTCCTGCACTAGGGCTCCTTACTGATTTATGTACAAAAAATGCTCCAAACCTGCCCCTGGAAGTAAAAAATAAAATGACAGGAAGGTTTTGTTCAGTGTTCTTATTTTGAGAGATGCTTTAGGCTGTGCAAAATTCAAAGGGGTGGTTTTTCCTGTTTATTTTCTAATGATGAACTTTACAGTGTAAAAATATAGGAGGTGCAAATAGATGAGGTAATATTTCCTGCAGAAACATCATCAGGAACAGGCAGACAAAACAGTACAGGAGTATTTAGGCGTGTTATTTAAAGGTGAAGAATTGAACAACACAAGTGACTGTTAAATTCATTGCCAAACACAACAGCTTTTGTGCATGCTTCAGAAAAATAGTCATAGAAGTATTTTTGTGAAATCTCTTTTGCTTATATGGTTTGCTATATCACTACAAATAAAAAAAAATTGCTCTTCCTCCTGGGAGAATTTAGTGTGACAATAAGTTTTTGAGCCAGATCAGTTTGGAAGACAAGGTGCAGCTGTGCAGTCTAAGGAGGAGAGAACACTCTTCTCAGGCATTTCCTGGCCCAGGAGCAGTATGATTCCCATCAAAAAGCCCACTGCACTGAGGGGAAAGCTCGTCCCTCTTTTGGCTGGACACCTTTCTCTGCCACAGTGGCTCTGCCAGGCGGCAGCAGCAGTACTGGGGTGCTTCCTGGCAGGCCTCTCCAGCAGGAGATCGCTTGATGCTCTGGCATCAGGGTTTTCCACAGCAAGATGTCCATTTTGCTTTCAAATTCAGCAAAGAAGCAAGTGAGGAGGCAGTCTGGCTCAAAGCTGACTTTGCGCGTGATGTGGCTCTCTGCCTGCTGGCTCAGTCTGCTGCCAGGCCACCCACGCTCCAGTGGGCTTCCAGGCAGCACAGGGGGCAACTCCTCCCCTGGAAGATGAGGCTGGGAGGAAGCTGTGGGGAAGCTTTGGGGCCAGGGACTTAGCCAGGAACCAGGCTCCCCAGGATCCTGTGCAGTTCAGGTTATGTGTTAGGACACCCAGGGATCCACCTATCTCAGCTGAGAACAAGGCCACATCCAAACTGATTCTGATTTATTTTCTTCAGCAAAGAAACCCTAGCATAAAAAAGTGCTATCCCACTGATGCTAGGCATCAATAAGGGCACTAATAATGCAAATCTAGGAATGGGGGG
>VYZT01033225.1:0-19274 GCA_013400735.1 Pomatostomus ruficeps | reverse complement strand
ACATGGATCACCTGTGAGAGGATTCCTGCCCATCTCACAGACCACCCCATCCAGTCTGTACTTGACATTTGTCCAGGAGGAGGCTGTGGGAGACATGACACATGTCAAATGCTTTACTGAAGTCCAGAGAAGCAACGTCCACTGCTTTCTCCATACTGAGAGAAGATGGTAATTTGTTTTAGAAAGGTGATCAGGTTAGCCTGGCATGATTTGCCTTTGATAAATCTCTGCTGGATTTTCCCAGTCGCTTGCTTCATTTAGCTGGTAATAGTTCCTAGGAGGTTTGTTCCACCACTTTCCCAGGAACTGAGGTAAGGATACTGAGTCTCAAGTTTCTTGGGTCCTCTTTTGGGCCACTGTTATAAACAGGTGTGAGATCTGCCCTCTTCCAGTCATTAGGGATGCCCCCAATTGCTATGACTTTTCAAAAATAATAAAAAAGTGGTCCTGCAACAATGTCAGCCACTTCTGCTGACACCTTTTATTATACTCCCTCCAGGACCTTGGGTTTATGTGGGTTGAGCACTTTCAGGCCAGTACTGGTGGGTCAACATGTGTGGTGTTGTACCTACTTGATCCTGGGAGCTATGGTCTAGCCACACTGGTGAAGGGAGAGGAAAGAAGGTATTGAGAACCTCTGTCTTGCCAGCATTATCAGTACCTTTTTTCCCTGCCCTCTCTAGTAATGGACCTGTGTCTTCCCTGGACTTCTGCTTAACTTCTTAGGTATCTGATCAATCATTTCTTCTTCTTCCTATCTGTAGACAGTTCCAGATCTAGCTGAGCCTTGACCCTCATCTGTGCAACCCTGCAAGCCCCAGCAAGGATCTTATAGTCCCCATTGGGTATCTGATCACCTTTCCATAGAGGGTATGCTTCTTTTTTGGTTTTAACAACACTCAAAAGCTCTTTGTTAAGCCGAGGTAGTCACTTGTTCTCCCTTCTTCCTTTCATTTCATAGGCAATGGACTGTTATTGTGCTTCCACCAGGATGTTATTAAAAACTCCTAGCACTCACACACTGCTTTGCTCTCCATGCATGCTTCTTATTAAATCCCTGGCATCTGGGCTCTGAGTATACTGAAGCTGGCTTGTCTAAAATCCAGGGCCTTTGTCCTAATACTAGTCTTTGGTATGCTCAGCAGGATCTTAAACCCACAATGTTGTTGTGATTACTGCATCCAAGGCTATTGTTTGAAGTTATGTTGTCTTTTCAGTTTGTGAGCAGTAAATGTAGCAATGTATTGTTCCTAGTGAACATGGCCAGCACATTTAGCAAGATGCAAGTCATCATGTATTCCAAGAATCTCATGGACAACTTGTGCATTGCTGTACTGTTCTCCCAACAAATGCCTGGGTAATTGAAATCACCCATGACAACCAGGTTCTTTTGGCTCAATACTTGCTTGAAGAGGCAAAGTAAGTTTTCACCAGCCTCGTCATCCTGGTTTGAAGGCCAGGAACATACATATAAAAAAAGATCCTCCTTGGGGATTAACCATCTAATCTTGATCCCAAGACATATGATAGACATTTTGTGGTCTCCATACCTTACCTGCATACACTCAGATTTCTCTTTTTTTTATGAAATGCAGCTCCACCTACTCTTCCTATCTTTGTAAAAGAGTTTGTAGACATCTATTGTGATCTTCCAGTCATGCGAGTCTTCCCACCAAGCTTCTGTGACTCCTGTCACATTGTAACTCTCAGACTACGCATGGATCTGCAGTTCCTCTTCTTGTGCAGAATTCATGCTTTGGTACACATGTACTTGAGATGGTTGGACTTAGGATACTTCCTTTGCAACGTGTTGGGAAGCATTCCCCCCTACTCTAGTACACTGACATGCTCATCTGTGCTTTGCTTATGAGCATTCAGGTGTCACAGCTGTGGATCCTATGCTCAAGTTAGTTAGTTAAAAGCAGGATCCGTTAAATCAGATAATCTGCTAACAGGGTTGTGTGTGATTACTCATTTGTCCGCTTCCCATAACATTTCAGGATTTCTGAGTCCCTCTTTGTTGAACTTTATGATATTGAACAGATGATTCAGATCAACATTAGATTAGCAATGAGCCAAATTAACATAAGTCCTACAGGAATGGATTGATTTAATGGGCTACTTGAGGTCACAGTTAACTAAGTCAATTCTGCATCTAAGTGGCCACTGATACTTGCTACTGTTTTGTGTCAGTGGAGGCAGGAGAGACAACTCCCTAAGTGTGCTGGATTATTAAATTAGTAGCTATTAACTGGGTACTACACATACTCAAGTGTTGCTGGCTAATAAGAAGGAAAAAACATCAGTGGCAAAGCCTACAGAAAAAGAGAATGTGACAAACATATTTCATCTCAGTGTAAGATCAGACACAAACATGTTTTATTTCACCACAAGAATTTTTTTTTCTGGTCAAATAATCACTAGAACAACTTCTGCAGGGATGTGGCAGAGTTCCCATTGCTGGAGGTTTTTAATATGCAGTGGAAAAGGGTTTTAGATAACCTTGTGTAGGCTCCCTTTTCCACAAAAAGTTGGACTGATTATCTCTTCAGGCCCTATTAGCCTGAGCTGTTTTATGATTCTAAGATATTATGGATTTCTTAAGACAGAAATCAGGTAACTGTAGGGATAAGAAAAATAAAGAATGCAATAAACTATCTAGAAAGGAAACAACCATATCTCTGTGAAACATGAATAGACTTCCCTCTTTTGATTCTTCATCTCTGGTACAATTCTTGCCGTGAGAGTCAAGGGAAAATATTACTAGAATAATGTCAGAATTGTTTATGATTTACAAAAACAAGTCTTTGGAAAAAAATGCCAAGCTTAACATACCTGCCTCCTGCATTTATACTGACAATTTCAGAACAGCCTAAAAAAATTAGATGCACAAAACTTCACTCAGCTGGAACTGGAAATGGGTGCCTACTGCCTTTATATCTGTGGAATGTGGCTGTAGGTACCAAGAGAACTTCTGGAACACAGGTGATATGATGACAACAAAAGATAGACTTGAGCTTATATTTCAGTAGTCAGATAAATTGCTCACTAGGAACTGAAACACCAAAGATACATTAAAAATGTATTAGCCATCACAATTGGACAACCCATCAAAGCAGAAAAGGGGGCCATTAACCTACTTCACACTGAGCTCTACTTCACTGGCGTCAAAGTCACTGACATAAACACAGACCTTTGCACGTCAAGAAAACTTCATTTCTACATTGTATTCTACATGAAGAGGAAAGATTTTGTTGTTATTGTTGTTGGTTTTGGGTTTGGTTTTTTCCCTCCAACAGAAAACAAATAACAGAAGAGATCCCCTACCATTAGGGAAAAACTGAAAGGTGTTTTGGCATACTTCATTATTAATGCAATAGTTAATAGCCATAGAGATTCTTTAGGGATTTGCTTTGGCAAATCATAGTTATGCAAATTTATGCATGTTTCATATGAAAAGTACGTTAATAAACCTCTGGATCTTGACATTAAGCAGATATTTTAGTCACTTACTGAGCCAGAGTCAAAGGAGTTACAGGTGAAAAAGCCCATCAGAAATAGTTTAGCAACTTACTAAATAGACATCCAAAACAGAAGCATTATCATTTTCCGTTTCCAGTGTACTCTGTTCTGAAGTCAAATAGATGGCACTGTCTCCCAAAGTGAATGTTGAACTCGAAGGTAACCCTTTACTGCAAAGAGAAGAAAGACTACAATCAACCAAAAATCCAAGTTACAAAGAGCTCAGTCATAGCTGAGAATTTAAATGTTAGTTGCTCTATTAAACATAAAAATCTTCAAATACTTGAAAAAAATGAATGTAAATAAACAAATATAGATGTGTCGGCAATAGCTAGATAACTGGAAGCTCATATCTGACTAATGCACAGAAATCTCAGATTTTATTTTTGCATTTACTAAAATTTTATCAGAAAATAATGCTATTCCTGAACTTGAATATTTATTTATAGAATGAAACTATGTCACAGTAAATGTCACATAATTTCATTAATCTCAAAATACATTACTTCCACATTACACATGGTGTAAATTTTGGCAGCATTTTGTAATTCAAAATAGGGAAAAAAAGAGTAAGCAATCAGACAGATTGTAATGTTAGCAACATTTGGACTTTTCCATGCAGACACAGATCACTTGCAGCCAAGAGTTCAGGAGGAGAAGTGGGAGAACAAGAATGTACTGTAATTAGCACACCTATGTAAGGAAGTGATGTTTACAGAGCAGGTGCACGCTATTACTTTAGTCATAGATCAATTTTTTGTTCTCTGCTTTTCAGAAATAATGTGGAACTGCAAATGCATCTACATAGAAATCCTATTTTGTAACACACTTGGTCCACAAATGGAGTCAGATGTCCATATCTCATGTCCTCACTAGCTGCCAGAAATTAGGCTTCAGGCTGCCTTGAACACTCAACTGTCAGTTGTGCAGAGACATATTTTAAAAGTTCTTACCTATTTACAGACAAGGTGAAAAGCAAAAATTCTGAATTATAACTTGGTATGAAAACATGCTTACAGCCATCAATCCAGATATGACTAATTCCCCCTCCTTTTCCACTACTCTAAGTATATTTCAGATGGCATAGAACTTTAGAAAAACTAGCATGCAAAGTTCAACATGCAAAAACTAGCATGTAAAGTTGAGATTCAAATGCTCAACAAAATAATGAATCAATATCATACTGGAGCAGAGTTTTACATTCACCATGTTACAATGTTCCTTTTATTATGTGATATACTAGACATCTTCTCAAAAGCAAGACCATTTCTCTGGCACTAGGATGACCCAGCGCTACTCTCGCAAGTGTAACTTGAATTCTATTGAGAAGAGTAAAACCAAAAATAATGTAATTAATCTCTTAACTGCAATGCACATGCTGTCAGCAGTTGGTAACTGAAGTTCAAATTTCAGCAATAACATCACCATAGCTGCATTTATTGCCAGTTTTAATGCAGACTGGTTTTAATGAGACTGGTGAGGCAAAGACAAATTGGGGGTGGCATAGGAGAGAACAAGTGAAATCCCCACATATACAGTGTTTCACGAAAAACAATTCAGAGGAACAGGGTTTTCATATAGTTTCGATAGTGCACTGAGTTCTCAATTCTTAAGTTGAAAAAGAAAAGCCAAGCAAAAAAAAAACAAAAACAACACCACAAAAAACCCCACAAACACTTTTATATGNAAAAAAAAAAAAGAAACAAAAATAATTCCATCACTACAGAACTGGGAAAGCTTTGTTTTTCTTTAAGCCACAATTACATGCTGCTTCAATCATAGTCAAATTTTCTTTCCCATGGGGATGCCCCCAGTGTCTCAGTGCATCTGTTCATAGCATTTAAGCATTCAAGTCTTTTTCCTCCACCCAACTGCTTATTATCATGGAGCTTGCGTGAATTTAATCCACTTGGAATCAGACTCAGACAAAGTTGTCTAAGCTTCAGAAGCTAAGAGTAGAGAGTAGACAGACAGAACATTTAAACTTAACACACAAAAGTTTGTTTATGTAGAACACCAGACTGGCAAAAGGGGTGCTTAATATTCCTTACAACAGAAAACCCTATACCTACAAATCCCTTACCACTGGAAAAAAGAGCAGAATATTTTCCTTTTATTTTCTAAGCTCTCTTTGAAGAGGTTGTTTGACAGTATGTCAAGCCACGGGACATTTCAAAGTCTGGCTGCTCCAGGAAGCTTGATTGTATGAGAAAAAACCTCACAATCCCTCAAAGCCTTCCAAAATTTCAAGCGGTCTCCACCAAGAAACAGCAACACAAAGGTAAGGCAAACAAAAAATTGAAAAATATACAGATAAGAAGGAAGAAGAAAGAGAAGGCAGAAGTCCATATTACACATATATCTTACAGAAATGAGGCATAGAATTCATGAAGAGAAAGAAGAATTAGATTTCATGTAGATTTTTTCCCTAGGCTCAGATGTATCAGAAGAATTCAGCAGTCCTCCATATACAGCCCAAAGTATCTTGCCATTGCTCTAAAGAGGGAGGTGAAGCACCCTTTATGCATCATGGGATTTTGTTTGTGTTTGGGACTGGAAGCCATGAGACTTGCTGAAAAATACACTGGGAAAAGACTTTCTGCATTCTTGAAATATTTAAAACATGAATTTTAAAACGCCCACAGTTTGAAACATTTTAAAATATTTCAAAACAAATTTCAAACATTTCTACAAGCACCTGTAAAGGGATTGACCTCCTTCAGCTCTTTGCAATTCTAAAAGCAATGTCAAGTGGGACAAGAGTCATGCTGCTTAGGGCATTCAGATTTGTCATCTTTAATTTAATTTGTCAGTACTTAAAAGGAAAGCTTTTCTTGGAAGGGGAAAAAAATCTGTTATCACTTCAGCTATAAAAATAATCCCTAATATAATATGTAAGTATTACATTTCCTAAGATAACACAAACGCTTTTCAAGAAGTGGTTTTGGACTAAAAATTACATTTTCTAGTGGTAAACAGACCCTTTAGGTACTAAAATATCTCTGCACTAAATATAACCTACTTGAGAAATGGAAAATAATTTGAAAATCTTAATAGAAGCAATAAATTGTCAGTTCTGTTCTTTTACTAAAGGACTACTTGACATTGCTTATGACAAAACCACTTGATGGAGAAACAGCTTCATGGAACAGAAACCAGCTGTCTTCTGACAAACAAGAAAGCCTACATTTACTGAATAACATATGTCATGGTTGTCTTTTTTTCTTTTTCCTTCTGTTTTTTAGGTCCAGCTGTTTTTGTGCTGAAAAATACAGCCATTTCCCCTTCTCCACTACTCTTTCATTTATACTGTTACTAATTCCCCTACACACTGTCTGGATAGCATCTCGGGTTTCCTCTACTTTTTCAACAACTGAGGAATAACTTGGTGAAAATAATCAGCTTGCAGCCTGGAAAAGCACTCCTAATGAGCTGTATGTTTATGACTGCTGCTCAGTCTCTCACTTTAATCACAAGTCCCCAAACACTTCTCTGCATTATCTACCAATTAGTTATGCTAGTTCTAACCTGAACCAAGCCAGCTTTACAAAAACCCTCCTCACAAGACACAGCCTCAGGAGCTGGCTCCAGGTAATCAAGCTACCTCTGCATGCTTAACCTCAGCAGCAGCAGCAGTTTCTCCCTTTCTACCACAGATGCTGAGCACTCCCAAGGAGAGATGGTGCTGGTCACCTTTCCTATGTTAAAGGCCATTTGCCTCTCCTCGGGGAAGGATTACATTAATGGATAACAGAAACAGCATAATTCTGAAGAGAAACCCCAACCCAAATAGAAAATACAGTGTGTGCTTCAAGGTATCCAAAAGTATTACTGCTCTCTTTGTAATGAGGAAAATAACAACATCTGTTTTCTAGGTGGTATGGGCACATACTGCTCATTAGCGCTAGTAGGAGTCAAGGAGCTGTACAAATATCACATTTTTACCATGCACACGGGACTGTCCTCCTTTATGATCTTAAACCAGAAATTTCTGACAGGATACAAGCAAATTCATGTACTCCCTACTTTGTGCTATGTTACTTTGAAGAACAAGGAAAAAGCCTAATGAAGAAGATGCCAAAGTGTAATTCTATTAAATAACAAAGCAGAATGTCATAGGCAATCACATATTTAAAGATTGAAAGCAGGCTCAGATTTGTAAATAAATCTTTAATTCAGGCTTTGTTTCAAAGACTGCTCCAAGCTTTCTGTTTATCAGAGACAAATGGTAAAATGATGCATTCTGCATCACGTAATTTTCTAATACTCAAAAGAAGAACTCTGGCAAGGAAAAACTCTGATATCTACAATTCAGTACATCATTGTAGCATTGTTTTTTGGTGGTTTTATTTCCCTGATAGCTTTTCTCATGAGAAGACTGAAGTTCCTGCAGCGAACCATAAAAACATAAATAAAACTTCAGATGGATATATTATTTAGTGCCAAGAAGAAGGAACGATGTCCCTGAACTGATGCCTAAAGAAGTGGGTACAAAACAGCAGGTGCCCAGAATCTTATGGAAATCAGTTCAATACTGAGCATGTTTAGCAGCTTTCTTAACTCCCAAGAGAAAGCCACTGGCTATGACAGGAAAGCTAATCCTCGTGAATTGTACCTACTGAGACTGTGACACACACCACCACTTAATGAGAATTAAGTGCCGCCAGGCCCTAGCTGGAGAGGGCACACCTAGATCAGCAAAGATGTTAGTTGGTAAGGCCCCACGGCAGATCTCTTGGCTACAGTGTAAGATGTTTTGGCAGAAGATGTGGAGAGAATCTCACATCTGTGAATGCTGGTACAAGGTCTGCTGTGTTAGAGAACGTGCCCTCTTGGACTGATGAGGTCCATGCCTGGACTGGAGACACTAACAACCTGATCTTGTAAGATAAGCATGCTGACCACATAGCTGGCAACATGTCCTGCATTAGATGTTATTTCATTGACTGAATCACAACTGGAAAGTAAATTAGTCTAGATGTACAATCAAAGTGTAGACCTGCTAAAAACTTTCTTTTAGAATTATTTTGGAGTATATTTACAGGAAAATATAATGGACTTACTCATACGTTTTCTTTACAGTTAATTTTTTAGAGAGTGAAGAATATTTGAAATGCTTTAAATCTGGACTCTTTATTGAGAAAACTCAATCATTCTCTTTTCCTGATTGATGCAGGAAATAGCAGTTCTGTAGTTTTATTTGATGCTTAAAGCAAATAAACCCCTCCAGTACTCTGTAACTTTATTTTTATCAAAGAAAAAACTTAATGAAAGATCATCAATATTCAAGTTCTACAGTTAACTTTTGACACAATTTGAAGTGAATGAGCTCTATTTCTACTAATGCTTATTCATCAGTAGTTTTATTTTCTAAAGTTTGTGTAGAAACTGTTGTTCTGCAATTAAAACTTCATCAGTATTACACTCCAAAACATACCTCATTCCAAATTTTTATAGCAAGCCATCAGACATATGGAAGATACCACATCAATGAGATTTATTTCAATTTAATGGAAGTGGAAGCTGTAAATATCACCTTCATCAAGTAATGTTGCAAGTCATTTTGCTTTTTATGTAAATGCAGCTGGCAATTATTTAACTGGACGTAAAATCCTACTGCCTCAAGATTGCTCTTAAAATAACTTGATCTTTTTGGGCAACATGCAGTTTACAGGAAAGAACTACATCTCAGCACAGTAATGCATTTGTCAAATTTATACATTCAGGATTCCAAATTATTCCAAACAATATTCAAGATGCTTGAGTGTCTACCCTTTTTGATGAAAACAGGCAAAGAAATGGCTAAATACACAATAAAGAGATCTGCAAGCAAGCAAGGTGACAATCCAGCACACTTCAGGTGCCCAAGGGAGCATATAAGAACATGCAGAGATCATCTCCCAGCAAGACTTACTGGCTTGAACATGATACTGGACAGACATGGCTGAAATATATTCAAACTGAAATCACATTCAACCTAGCTCACTAGCACCTGCACAACTTTTCTTAAGACCTTCCTGTTTTTATCCTTCCTGGATTAAAATCAGACAGGCTCTAATCACACCCATGGATGAAGTTTCACAGAAATTTACTTCAGAATATGGTTGTTATGGAAGAATTTAAAGCAGACCATTCAGCACTGTACATTCAGAATAAAGAACAACTTTTCCTAACACATCACCATTTTCTGCAGCTGTTTTAGGCTACAGCCAAGTTACGAGAAGTACTTCCTACCCTGACCTTAATGTCGTTGGTTTATAGTACAGACTAAGGCCTTAGCAAAATTTGGATATCCAATTTAGTTTTGGAACATGAAGAAAAATTCATATAACATTTTTTGCCATGTTTATGCTTTCTATTTCACAATCCCCAATTACAACATGTATAATTACAAACAAATACATGATAAATCCTACAGGCTTTTGGCACCCCTCCTTCATTGGGAGGGTTAAAGACTGAGTTACAGAGACACTTGCCCCTTCTGCTTCTTATTTTGCAGAGCCCCCTTCTGTTGAGCACAATGTTAGACATTTAGCAGAACAGTGGGAATCCTCTAACACACATACGGCCTTTACCTGCTAGAATAGAGCGTAGGTTGATCATGTTGACAGTGTTCATCTACATTCAAGGAAGAAGAAGAAAGCGTGGATGCCAAGGAAGCTGCTTCAACCAGAGATGGAGTGCTTGGCACTAGATCCGGCCGGTGTAGTACTGCATATGCAGAAATAAAGAACAATGTTAACAAAATTTCATTTCCAATTGAGCCCAGGAATCTTCATGTAAGTATACAGAGTCCCATAGTGCCCTCATCAGCTTCTTGAAGTTTCTTAATGTTTGAATTAATGAGATGGTAGTATCCATATGCCCATACCTACACTCTTTTGTATTACGGAGTGAATTTCAGCTGCTAACCAGTACATTCAGCAGAATATAGAGTAACTCCAAGGTCAAATATTAAACAGAGGTATAAGTCAGGAATTCTTCTCAGTTCTGGGACTATTCTTATGCTACCAGGGCTCATTTTTCAGATTGGTTAGGCAATTGGTTCTGCTTTCATCATGGCTGTGGGCAAGTTCTGAAAGGGGCAACGTTGGCATCTTTTCAAAAGGACTCTGGAAACAATGAACTGAGGTTCAAAACATTTCATATGGCATGCTTGTTTACAGGTCAGTGAAAAGGATAGCATTGGCTCTGGTCTTAATTCAGTACCTGGGCTGAATGTGTTTTTTTTTTTTTAGGGTGTCCTGAAATCCAAAAGTTTAACATCATATTAGAAACTTTGATTCTGACTTCCTCTTGCTCCTGAAGGTCCATTTTGCCAAATATTACTAACTACTCTCTCTGAAAGAATAACTTGACTCTGATTTTGCAACATCAGACATAGTGGGGGCTTTCTAATTATAGGACTTCTAGAGCTTGTACAAAATTCCTTTTAAAACATTGTTTGGGTTGTTGATTTGAAAGACAGTACCTTCTTCATCAAGGCTGGCATAACTTTGTCCCTCAGCAAGAACGCCATGCTTCTCATCCTTCCACTCCTGGCTAACTGCACACACTATTTCTTGTGATGCTGCCTTTAGGGCTGTGACAGAATTGCACCGTTTCTTTGAAGGTGAAGGCTTTAAAGCTGCATTACCAAATGAACATAGGTGTTGAATGATGTCATCTTATCTCCCTGCACATCTTTAACAGCATATGGAAAAGTAAGTCATATAGAAAATCTAGGTTTTGAATACAGATGAAAAGCACATCCAGAAACCTACTTAATGAACATTATATTAAAACTAGAGTGAAAGGTATTGTTATTTCATCTACAAGGGAGGTACCTTTGTCTTTTCCAGTCTCTCACTGCTTAATATAGGACAATAAGTCAAGTCACCGGCACCACTAAGTTAAAAAGCTCCTATGGAGTACCAACCCATGTAATCAGAGACAGAATGATACAGAAAAAAACCCCAGAAAACAGGAAAATTGAAAATACATTTGGAGTATTTTGAGAGGTTACGATCATTTTTTTGAACTGTGAACTACTGCCATGTAATGATACTGCAGAATTTCCACTTCAGACTCCTGTGTCAAACATTTCCTTTGGGTACAATAAACACTTCCAAAATCTTGATGGCCTGCACACTCAGGCGTGAGCACCTCTTATAATTCTTAACAGGGCCTGCCTATTTAAAAAGCATTTTGAGTCAAACTCTAGAACTGATCATTGCCATTATTACTGAACCATGACCCCCATCTGTAGCTCTCCAGAAGGATGCCAGCTAATTAATTTAGTGTTTTTCAGCTGCTGGCTGCTTATCTCCATGCATTGGCTGCAAAGTTACTTCAGATGGACTATAACACTTCATTCATTGCTTTACTACAAAGTTCAGATTAAAAACATCAGGTCACTTGGCTAAAAACTGAAGAAAAGAATCAGATACATAATTCCAGGGTATTTTTAAAAAAGAACATAGTAGATAGTTGCTGAGGTAGCCTCTGCCCAAGGCTAAATCCACTTACTAAGTTTTTGTTGTTAATTATGCATGGTTGTTCTGTGCACTAGGGGAAAAAACACAGATTCAGAAAAGGGCTTAAATGTTTAGACTGAAATATCTGACCCAAAGCTTAGAAATAATGTTCTTGAAGGCAAGAACACTCCCAATTTTTTATTTTATGAAAGAACAATAATGCATTTAAACCATTAATCTGTATAGAAGTACGTTAACAGCCCTGTATACAGAGGAAATCAATAAGAGTAGGATACTTAGACAGGTTAATAGCCTGGAAAAATGAGACAGATGAATTAAGATCAGAGAGAAAATTAGGGGTGACATCCTTTAATTGTACATTGTAGGCTTCAAATACAGAACAGGTTGTGTCTTGTCCTGAACAAATCTAGCAGTCAGAATTAAAAAGAATTGGGGTAAAAAAAGACTCAGATGTTGAGGTAACATATATGGCATTTATTTTGTCAAATGGAAGTATCAAGTAGTAAGGAATAGACACTCTTTATTCTTTATCAATGCAGAGGAGTTCCTTTGAGCATTGTCTCAGCAGAACTCCCAACAGTTCTCTGGCAAAATTATTCTGAGATTTAAAGAGAACTGAGTCTCAGGAGGCTCCTTTCGCCTTTCAGCTGAATTTTGCCCCACGTTTTGCCACATTACTTCAGACTCTTCTATCTTCTTATTAATCAATGTTTTCAAAGCATTTAACTTTTAACATTTTAAATTGTTAGTTTACTCTAGTATTTGTAGTCATTCTTGTTTTACTTAAATCTCATTTAGCTCTAGAGTTTGCCTGTACTTTGTTCTCCCTCTGTCCACACAGACTTGTTTTGCACTTCAGATAACTAATGAAAATTTTAAGAGACCAACATAACACTCGTCAAAACGTATTTGCAAAACACCTTCTATCAGTCTAAGACAATGCCATGTGCTCAGCACTCCTCCTGTAGTATTTGAGCCGAGTGTCCATTCCACATTTTGACACTCAAACTCCAAGGCAAATACGCTTCTATGAGCAGGATTATGAAACTGCTAACTGAAATCCATTTTAAAGTACAAGTTTCTCTACAAACTAGGTAGTTCTAGCCCAACAGTTAATACTTATTTGTCAAGAACTCTGCTCCATAAAAAACACTCAAAACTCAGAAAACGCTTTCTCCTAACAGGTAAGCAAAACCAGCCCTTCTCTTAGTAGAAAGAAATAAAAAAGGTGCAATTTCAGCATCATCTCCATGGGTTTAAAAAATAATCTTGTAGTAAAGCAGCAAGTTAGTATGTATGCATACTATTTAAAACCCCTAATCTGTATGTCTTACTGTAAGGTTTTAGACCACTTGTGATAATTGTTGGAAAAAACTCATTGCTCACATAATCAGAATAGCTTTTCCCCAAAGAGCAGCCTGGACCTCATCAAACCCTAAGCGCTCACCTTTGCCTTGCCAGTATATTTATTAGATTTTCCCTACAGTCTTCCTTACTGCACACACATTAAGCACATCTCAGCAGTTGTCACAGAGTGACCTGTGTTGGAAGGGATCTCAAAAATCATGTAGTTCCAAACCCTGTTGACCCCAGGGACACCTTCCACTAGACCAGGTTTCTCAGATCCCCACCACAACTGGCCTTGAACACTCCCAGGACAAGGCATCTACAATTTCTCTGGGCAATCTGTGCCAGTGCCTAATCACCCTCACTTGTAAAGAGCTTCTTCCTAACATCTAACCTAAATCTACCCTTCATCAGTTTAAAGCCATTCCCTCTTGTACTAGTACTATATGCCCTTTTAAGAAGTCCATCTCCAGTCTTCTTGTAAGCCCTCTTTAGGTACTGGATGTCCCCAGAGACTTCTCTTCTCTGGGCGGAACATCCCCAGCTTGCCTAGTTTGACTTCATAGGAGAGTTCTTCCATCCCTCTAATCATGTTGGTGGCCCTCCTCTGGACTCTCTCCAACAGGTCAATGTCCCTCCTGTGCTGGGTACCCCAGAACTGGATGCAGTGTTCCAGGTGAGATCTCACCAGAGCAGAGTAGAGTGGCAGAATCCCCTCCCTGGCCCTGCTGCCCACGCTGCTTTGGATGCAGCCCAGGATACGTTTGGCTCTCTGGGCTGTGAGTGCCATGGCTGGGTCATGTCCAGCCTCTCACCCACCAGCATCCCCAGCCTGTGTTGGTACCTGGGATTGTCCCAACCCAGCTGTAACACTTTGCACTCAGCTTTGTTTAACCTGGTGAAGTTCCCATGGGTCCACATGTTGAGCCTGTTCAGGTCTCTTTTGTTGCCCACCACCACCCTTCTCTGCACTTGCAATGCTTCAGATTGAATTTCCTTTCAAGTAGTATGATCAATTTATAGAGAAATTATCCATCAACTCCTTAATATTTCTAAGACTCCCAAAAGGTCTTACTTTCCTGAAAAGCTGCCATAACATATCATGCATAAAGGAAATCACTACCTGGGGTTAATTCAAATTTCCTCTTTTCCTTCTAAAGATTCCTTAATTCTACTTAAAAGATCTTAATTTTTTTTTTAGTATAATTACTCTCAGCCTTCTCCTTTCATCTGTCTATCCTATTCTTTTTTTTATTTAGAATTTCACAAAATACTGATCACCTACACTTCTGCCTTCTTGTTCCATTTTCAGTTTTCCCTCTTCTTTCATACACCTTTAGAAATAATCATGTTTGTTGTTCTGATCTGCCAGGCCTTTAACAGTGGTTTTCATGGGCAGGCTCAGAGTTCACAAGCTCAATTGGTCTTTAGAAAAGTGGTATCATCTTTAGACAACATGCAGAGAAACAAAGGCCAGTATGACTTCCAGTGGTAGAAAACGTAGTGAAAATAAAACTTGGTCTGAACTTTTGATGGCAGAAGCCTGTATGAAGGTGTCTCTAATCTTTTTTTTGTTTTAATTAGTAAGAAATTAATTTCCCTGAGTTGAGTCAGTTTTGCCTGGGACGGTAATTGGTGAGTGATCTCTCCCTCTCCTTATTTGGATCCACCCACCTTTTGTTACAACTTTTCCCCCGTCTAGTTGAAAAGCGGAAGTGATAGTGTCTGGATGGTCACCTGAAGCTAACATTAGCCCACTTCACCGGCTAAGTAACTAATAGTGATGTGTACTTTACCCTTGAGAATTAATTTAAATATTAAGGAAGGAGAAATGGAGGGGAAAACTAGATATCCAGATTCTGGTTTTTTTCCTTGGTAAAGCACAGAAGAAATCCATAGCAAAAGGAAGAATACCTAATGCTGGAGATGGTACATAAACAATGTTTACTTTTGCAAAATAAGTAAATGAAAATCAATGCGGGTATTTCTACAAATACTAGATACAGGACTGGACACATCATTAGATCATGAAACTTATCTTTATAACAGTGCTAATATATAGGAACCTCTTTTACCTTTAGACAGCCCTGATGTGACAAAAATATATAGTACATAATTCTCTGTAATTTTACTATTAGAGTAAAATACCAATTGCCAGAAATTTAGTTTCTTGATTGGAGCTACGGAAGTGTTACATGATGTTGAAGAAAGGCTTGTTTTATTGCCAAAACGGCAGCATTATAAAGTTACGATCATAAAAATATCTAAAAGAGTAGAAGTCACTACTTTCTTACCTTGAACTTTTTTGAAAACTCTTGCATTCATAAACTTTAAAAATCTTTCTGCATAAAAACTTGGTCGGTGAACAGAAACAGTATCCTACAAGATTGAAAAAGGTCTCAGTCACATTTTCCATAAGTAAATCACAAGTAAGGTGTCAAGAAAGAAGCTGGACACCTCAGGCGAACTACATTATACATTTCAGGCATAGTCAAAGCTTGTGAATCATTACTATTTTTTCCCCTTTTAAAGGTTAATTCTTCAAAAAGTTGATAAGTATTTCATTTATGAAATTATGAGTTATGAATTATACAGCTATATTCTGCAAAATCTTCCATGCATTTGAAATTAATTTTTTCAAATCAAGTGTATTTTTCAGTTATAGATTCATCAATGCCCTGCTAAGTGGCTAGTCTTGTGTTAGTTATAAGGACAAGCTGATAATATTAGTTATTATTTGAAAGCTCAACAAATAAAATCAGAGCACATATTGGGAAGATTTCAGCAGCAGCTCAAACCACATGGTGATGTTAGATTACAAATATACCAGAACTAGTTTCTTCCTGGTCACCATGAGTTAAACGTCCACTATCTAAAACATCAGCAGTTTAAAAAAGTAATAAAATCTACTCACCCCATCATAAACAAGAGCTTTCCAAGAATGTTCCAACTTCTTCATTAACCTAAGTATGTAAAAAACAAAATCAGAACTGCTTATAAAATTTCCAATTTTATAAGTAATTTCGAAGTATTTTACTCAGTGAAAATTCATTGAAATTTAAAGTTCAACTTACCTGTAAGACTGGAGAATATCAATAATACCCATAAATAGAAGCAGCTTTTCTCCTTTATGGCTTTTTGCTGGAATACCTCCCATTCTGAGAGAAACAACATGGTTAGAATATCTTTTAAGATATCTCTGATCTCCAGTTATCAGCTGAACTGTACCCACTTGCAAACCCAGAGGAACAGGCAATATTAAAGCCAGATGCCACCATGCAAAGTCAGTCAAATATGAGTCACATAACATGCAACGGATTTTAAATAGAAAATCGGAAGTATCTGTGATTCAGTGGTAAATATCCATCACTAAAGAAAGGAAGAATATTTTAAGATACTGTTTAGAGTGAATTGGAAAGATACAGATGACCTGAAATACATCAGTTTATTGCTAAGGAAAATAAGTAACTTTAGATAAGGGAGAATTTTCTCACTTTATAATCGGTAACAAATCATAGAGAGTCTGCACATTAATCAAAGTCTGAAAAGGTTGTTTCATATATTTTTCACTAAAAATTATGTATTATGGTGCTTTTCCAAAATTTCCTTACAGACAGAAAAAAGACAGATAAAGCAACAGTATCAAAGTCTGAATGGGCCTCCAGCTGGTTCTCAGGCTATACTCAGCCATGAATTTAAAGAACAAGACCTTCATTCTAAGACCCTCTTTTCCTACTCCAACACCTAGAAAAATGGGTCCATTTTTTTAGGAACCTCAGCGTTGTGTTTTGCTCCACTAGCTGTTATGTCAATATGAGAGAGGAGATGGTGCAAGGAGCCAAGAAAGGACTCCACTTGTCAGGATCTGACTAGCACTATATTAGCTCAAGTGATGTGGGAGCCCAGGGTGGCTGCTACTGCAACACCTCTGCCATCAAACAACAGCACTGGCCGTCTTCTGTGTGAATGTGAGTGAGTTGTGAAAATCGAGTGAAATAAAGCTTAGTCTAATTTATATTTGAGAGTTCTCAACGTCTGGAAACTCTCTGTGAATGTTAAATATCGTAATTCTTCCACTTGTTTGATGTAGGTTTAAGCATATGTTTCTGTATCATTAGTTGTATTTACCTACACAGCTCCCTTGAGAACCAGGAGAGAAGAAAATCCTTAATTTAAAATTAAATCCTCATTACAGTGAAGATTATATACAATGCTGAATGGTGAAGATAATGTTCTCATAGCACTTAATATATTATGAAGGAAACAACAGAATACTGATTGTCTATATACTCAAATTTCTACTAAGGTTTTTGCTAGACAGAAAAATAAAAGAGAAGCATCGGTTCCTAATCTCAAGAAATACTATATATGACTACACTTCAGTGGTTGATGATACCATTCTATGTATATTGAATACACTACTTCAAGATGTAAACAACCACCATAGGGATATTCATTTCAATGTTAATTTACAGGTTTTGCTTAGGTCTGAACAGGCTGCTTCCAGTTAAAATTAGATTATAGCTGGGACTCTTGTAATAGCTGTCTAATAACATCTCTATTATAAGAGAATGCACTTGTGCATACATAAGTCAGTCTGCACTGTCGTGCTATCATGTATTTAAAGATGATCAATCTACTAATCAACATTTCAATTTCATGCTCTGGGGCAAATCTTGATGATGCAGCTTTTGGAAAAAAAAAAAAAGCTGAATCTTTCAGTTCCTGGGATGCAGTGTACTCATGTATGCTTTGCCTGTTAATAGTTTTAATAGTAACCGTAAGAGCAGGTTACAGCACTTACGTGTTTGTTGTCTCTCTGGTGACGGAGTCACCAGACTTCCCAGGGCCCTGTATTGACTCCATGGCTGTGGAATAGAGAACTTTCTGCCCTCCATGGCGTTTTGCGTCTGATACGCTCTGGGAACACTCCCCTTCTTTCTCCTTTATGTTACTGTTCAATATGTGGATCCCCAAAAGCAGACTGTAATCAATGATCTTAAAACTTTCTAGAACCTACAGACAAAGAAGAAATGGCTATACTGAAAACCAAAAGAATTCACAGCAGCATTTTGCAAACCTAAGTGAAAACAGGTTTTCAAGACACAAGCTTCTCTTATCAGGAAAAAGTGTGAAATTACAGTTAAACAAAAACCTTTTACTGTCCCACACAATTCAAAGTCCTAGTTGTCTAATTAGCTGAATGCTCATTACAAATGGGAAAGAACGATGTGAGAACTTTCAAATGTCAAGAGAAGTATTTGCTACCACCTTCTTACTAGCAGCTAATGGGATTGTAGTACAAAAATCTCGTACCTCTCTACTAGGCTAAACTCAAAGACAAGTTTTACTTCTGAAGCATGAATTAACCAACTAGCCTTGTTTTCTAGCTCTACCAACCATTTCTGTCTCTGGCAGCATGTCTTCTCTTGCATACATGCACTTCTATTTGTTTCTCGTCAGCTACACCATTAGGAAGTCTGGCATGCTGTCATTGAAAGGCAATACAGCTCAAGTCAATACCCAAACATGAACTAAAGCAAGCTGTGATCACATTTAGCAGTATAACCGAACTGTTCACAGACAGCAACTGTGTCTAATGTCTTACACAACAGCACTGCTAAGTGAAGGGAGAAACACCAGTAACAACCAGGAGGGACATGCTGTGCCACTCACCTCTCCTTTACCTCATGCAGCTCAGCAGTGATTCATGATGTTTTGTTTGGCACATAGTGCCCTACGATAATGGTGTAATTTTTGTTACAGAATCAAGAGGCAATAGTACATCTTTTTACACGAACAAGAAAAGAAGTGATTTTACAGAGATGACAGAGCAGACTCCAGGTATGTAATTTTGATGAAGATTATCCAAGCGTAAGTATTTTTGGTTAAGCAGAAACATCCCTTCTCTTGATGGCGAAGGAATAA
>VYZT01033221.1:130559-223135 GCA_013400735.1 Pomatostomus ruficeps | reverse complement strand
CCGCCCCGCCTCGCAGAGCCCCGCACCGGCCCTGCCGCCGAGGGGCAGCCGGAAGGCGGCGAAGCCTCTGCGCTCCGGCGTGTTCCAGGCGGGTTTCCACCTCGCACCGGCCGCTGCGGGACCTGTGACACACGGGAACTTCCAGGGGCAGGAGGCAGAGGCCGCGAGTGCGGCGATGTCTCGGGCGGTGGTGCGGGTTTTACAGGTTCCCAGCAGGAAGCCGAAATCCCACCAACAAACTTTCCCCTAGCAGATTAATTTGTTGCAGAGGATTTCACGGTCTAATAGCTATGATATTATTATTACATTTTATTCCAGCAGCGTTTTTTGCTGATAGATTTGTTTTGTTTCAGTAGCATGTATTTCAGTGGAAATATGGGTTCCTTGTAGCCCAATGGAGGGTAAATATGACTGAACACTATTGCTTAATTAGAGTTTTGCTGCAAGTAATGAATGGATGCCAAGGCCAATAGTTTTTACTCTCTCAGCCTGTTTGAAAATTTTAAGTAGCAGCTGCTGGAGGCCATTAGCTTTTCTCTGCAATCATCAGCAGAAGTGGCTTTCCCCACACCATCCTGCTATGTGTGTCCATGCAGACCCATGCAGCCTCTGAATGCAAGGGGAAACTTAGGTTTCCACTGGGATTTGGTATTTGCCATTCCAGCTGGAACAGCTGACAAAGGTGCTGAGTTTGATGTGGACCAAAAGTATTATTGATACAGTTTATTTATATAGTCTATGCAATATGGCTAATGTCAGTGCAATGTCTCAGCTCAGGGACCAGTGAATACCTGCGAGATGGGACATACTTCTTGGTGCCTGGGTCTGACATTGTGTCAATACCACTGAAATTTCAGGCTATTTAATTTGGTTTCTTCTTTAAACTGCTCCTTCAGGAGGTCACTGCATGCACCAATGCCCAGTCTGGGTTCTCTAGCTGGTCTTGTGCACAAGGTCTTCATTGGCAGTGACCTAGGCAATACCACTGATAAATAATCTCATGTCTCTTAAAAGTTGTGCTGGACCTAGACAATGATTTGAAATCATTTTCCATAGAAAAAACCAGGATGTGCATAAACCACCGTGTCATGATTAGAAGAGGAATCTATGTTGTTACCTAATTAAGAAGGAGCAGACTGATTATTTGCTACAGGAAAATGAAACCAGCACATGCAATTAATTTCCAGGAAATAAATTACACATTGGGATGCTTTAAAACATTCATCAATGCAGCCTGCCATTCCTCTGAAAAGCTGGGCAGATTTGCCAGCGTGGCTGTCTACAACATATTTAAGGCTTCTCAGAATTTCATATGTGTCTAATGGGGTCATTAGAGAAATAATAATGGAAAGAGCATTTTAGAGACTTCCTGTGTGTGAGACAGGCTGGCTGGAGGCCGAGTCCCTCCGTCCATGCTGCAGGACGGCTTTCCACCACCACCCTTCATGCTTTTTATTGCTCCCATATTCTTGTCTTGATGTCACCAACATTTTCAGAATGGTTCCATCAATAACAGAATTGGAGAAAAATATATTGTTGTCATCCTTTGCTTGTGTAAAGTATCTTTCATCCTTCCCTCTTGCCCATGCCTGGTTTTATAGAAAGGGTATTCTCAGGGTAGAGGAGATCTTTGTGTTATACTCTGGGTTTTAATGTATGGGCTGTGTGCCCAGAGAGTTGAATGGCTGATAAATGTGACAAAATAAATAAAACAAATCAGAGGTGCTCTATATGCTTCCCAAAGGTGAGTGGGTACTATTATTCCTGTTTTGGTAAATAGGACAGCTGCCAATATTTTCACACTTGAATGCTGCATTCAGGCCCCTCGGTATGGATCAAGGTGCCTTGCTTAAAATGTTTGCACTGGAAAGAGCTGACCCAAGACACTTTAGTGAGATCCCAGTGAGAGTCAGGAGCTGTTAGGAGGCCAGTTCAGCCTTCCTAATTTTGCTCCACAGGAAGCAATGTGTAGCAAATGATGGGCAGCATCTGCTTTTGCAGAAGGGCCTGTTTCTGGGAGTTTTGATGCATTATCTCTTAAGCCCACTAACAGGCAAGAGGTTAACATAGGGAGGATAAATATGGGAAGCATCAGCTCTGGCAGACACTACCTCTGCTATCCTCAGGTACAGAAAGAGGAAGAAAAAACACATGACTCAATCAGTTAAGACTGGAGAACTGGTTCCTCTTGGTTGCTTATATCCAAGCTATTGACTGGGAAATTGAATGGGGAAATGTCCAGGCATCTTGGCACAGACCTGCAGGCCTGTCTCTTATAGAAGGATTCAGGTGTCAGGCTGCAGGTCGGTCTCACAGCAGACACTCTAACACTGCTTATCTAAAGCACAGTGCGGGCCCATTTGCCCTTAGCTACTCCCTCAACAAGGACAAAAAAAGTATTGCTATTCATGTGCCTCCTCTTCACCTCTCTGTACAAGCGATCGCTCAGTGCAGAGGGGGTGGAGGAAGGAAGAAAAAGGGTGGCTAGACCTGCATCAGTACTTGATATGCCTGTGTGGCAGCCTGATATAAAATCATATCAGCAATTTTTTTTTAATGTTGTTAGGTCAGGGATTTTTTAAAAAATGGCAGAGAGTGAGAGGGCAAATGCAAGCAGGAAAGCATTGTGTGGACTGCAGCCGAACCTCGAACTCAGCACACCGGTCATTGTGCACAAGCATGTAAGAGACAGACAATATAAATGCTGATGTGGACAGAGCGGATCAGGGAGCCAGAAAGCTGCCAGAGAAACATTCCTTTGTGTTTTCCATCTCTCAGGAAGTAAACAGTTACCTAAACCCATTTTCATGCCCACCTACTCGGTCAATAGCTGCATTGCGCCTCCTGCTCCACTTACAGCTCCTTAATGGTGCAGAGGAGCTTTGATTGCTGTGGCGTGGGCCCCATCCCTCTGGCAAACCATTACTTAAATCCAATACATCGAAGGTTCCTACTGGTCTCTCAGCAATGGGGAGCTGCTCATCAGCTGAGTACCCTCTGATTGCTTACCACAGCCAGACTTCCTAGTTCTTTTTCCTGGATGGAGATATTAAATAAATCTCAAGTTAATTACCATAACTCCATTGAGAAGGCTTGTGGGCAGATGCAGCCAGGGGCTGGCAGGAGCTCTGTCACATTTTCTTTGGTCTTTCTTTCTTTCTGGGCAGTTGAAAATGTGCTGATGCAAAGGATGTTGCTGCTGGAAAGTTGGGCTGAGCAGGTGAGGGTTATGCATCTTTTAAACATTCAGAAATAATCCATATATTGATTGGAATGATCTTCTCGGAACAGGTCACAAATAATTTCTGGAGTGTTGTGCCTAGGTATATCTGCTGTCTTGGACTGGAGCAAAAGTCGTCACAATCTGCACACAGGGAGTTCTTGTGCTATTACTTTTTCCCCAAGCAGGGATTGAACTTCCACTTGCTCTCTTCCTGCAAAAATCATGGTCTGTCTCTGAGTTGATACAGAGCAAACTTTTCTACTTCCATGGCAGCTTGCTCTCTACAAAGGGGAGAAAAGGACTGGTTCTTTTCTAAAAAATCTGTCATATCCAGCAACAGGACCCCAAGCAAAACAAAGTACAACTGCACATCTTTTTCCCTGGGTTCAGAAAGAAATCCAGGTCTTTCTTTTATTGAGCTTTCTCTACAAGCAGGCTTGAGGCCAGTCAATGTGCAGGAGAATGTGGGTAAGACGATACTATTGCTGATGAGGACAGCCCCCACCTTTCCTCCTTTAGGCTCTAGATTTAAAATTCAAACTTGCAATGCCACAGCACTTCTCCTCAGGACTAGACAACTTCAAACATGGAGCTTTCCTGGTAACAAGTCCTACACTACCTCCTACAAAAGGAATTCCTTGTCCCCTTGGATGACTAGTCAGAACTGTGACTGGAATAGAGCAGCTGCAATAGATGGTGTGTTTCAGGATATCTTCAGAAGGCATTCAGCCAAATGCTGAGTGGTTTTAACTATCCAGGAATGTAGTAATTGTCATGAAATCCCAAGCCTAAAAGGACCTGGAAATTAGACATTAAAAAAAGGAAGAAAATTAAAGGTCCCTTGGATATTTCCACTACTCTCCTAAGTCAAGTCAAATTTGTTTCAAGTCTCTAATTGCATTCTCAGATGTGTGTTATTTTAGTGACACACAACAGTCCTAGAACTAGCTTACACTTGCCTGACAGGGGATTTAGAGAAAAAACAATATTGTTAAACAAGCCCATTAGGGGCTGATCCTGAGAGATATACCATGTTCTCCAAATCCAGGTGAACAGAAAGGATCTAGCATGTCATCCGGCATTTGCTTAGTTACCAGGATTCATCACCAGACACAGCAACTCTGAGGATATTCCCCCTAGGACCATCATCTGGCACAAAACTGCCATACTCAAGAAAAAAACAACCATTTTGTATGGGAAGATTGAATGTCTGTCCACAGGAGGACCCATACCTGGCATAAAGGGGTCATGCATGGAGACATCACACCAGGATGTCCAGGAAATTAATCCTATGAATCCTGTGAATCCTGTGCTGAGCTGAGATCCTTCCTGAGCTACAATTCTTCAGTATAATAAACATTTTGGACATTTAAGACTGTTTCTCCAAATTCTTACCAATATGTATCTTAAGATTTAACATCTTAGGCTGCCCAGATAACTTCTCCATCTACATCAGCTTGTTTCTGGATCAGCAGGCAGATATACACGTTGCATAAGTACAGTGCAGGTAGTGAAGTTGCTTACAAGCCAGATAATCTTCTTAGTGTCATCAGTACTAAGTGAGTTTCCATGTTGGCATAGGCCAAGACCCAGACATGAGAAGAAGACCTTTATAAGTGTCTCCTAAGGGATCTTCATTGCATATAATGGGTCTTGAGAAGAGCAGGGACACTGCAGATGAGAGGAAGGCATGCTGAAGTACATTGCAGAAGGATATCCTAGTGTCTCCCTGTGCTGAAGAATTACCCACCATATGCACCAGCTTCACATCATTTTCACAGAAGAAGGCAGTAGACTTCCACATCTACCTGGAAATGTCAGGTACAAAACACTGGGCTGACCCACAGCCTGTTAAGATACAGTGTTATCTCTTTCTCTTGCCCTGAATATGCTCCAACGCACATCAGAAACACAGGAAAGCTCACAGCTGTCACTAGTAAGTGCACAAAGGTTCCACTGGCAGGTATCACCCTCCTTGGTGACCTCTCCCTGCACCTTTGCACAAAGGACAAATGCAGCGTCTGTCAATTAATGAGCTGAAGGCTCCATCAGGAAGAGGAGTGTGGATTTGAAGGTAGGGCTGTTGGAGGTGGCATGCTGCAGACAATGACAGCAGAGGGAAATAGAAGGGTGGTGAGTGGGAAAAGCTAGTGGATTGACACCCATGGACACAGGAAGTGATTTTTGACTGTTGCATTTCTAAGGAGCATGCTCCAATAGCACATCAGAATAGAAACTTTGCTCTGAAAAGGAGGTCTTGGCCTTGCATGTGGCCCAGACACAGTATTTGAAAGTGAGCTTAAACATCACGTTGACACTCTCCCAGGGCCTCAGGAGCACATGAAGCGAAGACTGTTACATCCAAGTGATGGCCCAGATCTACTGCTTCCTAATGCACTTTATGTTAATTAAACGGTGTTTTCAAAACCATACACATTTTCTTGCCAAGATAATTAATTGATTTAGAAGCTTATGTAGTTGAAGAGTTTTGTAATTACATTTTATTGTGGGGGAGCATTTTAGGGATGGATGCTGCCACAAGCTGAACACCTCCATAACGGTGGTGAGTGCCTGGGTTTCCCTGTGGGATGAATCCTCAGTGCTGATGAGCTGGAAATCTCTGGGTTTTGGAGTCATACAGTTCCTAATGACTTGGTCCCAGTAGACCAAAATATTCAGTCTCACAGATCCTAAAAAGAAACCCTCAAAAGCACTGGTTTCTGAACCAGTGTCTGCATGTGGGCAGCACATCCATGCTGCTAAGGGGGATTTTTCGGACTTTTCCTTCCTAACAGGCTTTGCCTCTCTCTGGCGATATTTTTTAACCCTCAGGTCATAATGTAGATGACTGTGGTGATGGGCTAACTCTAATACCAGCCCTTTCCATCTTAAGACTAATGTGGTCTCTCTGGATCTTCCTCCCAGACAAATGTTTGCTCTCATTCAAGAAGAGGGAGAAAACCCAAGCTGTCAACCCCAGCAGAGACTTCTCTCTCTGCATCATCACCAGACTCACAACTGTACCTTCCTGACCTGCCCTGTAAGGACATGAATTAATTCCTGGCCCTGAAAGCACTTAAGCTAGATGGGAAGAGCCCTTTGATTTGTATTGGGAAACTGAGGCACAGGCAGGAGAATTCCCCCTTTGACTCAGCAGTGAAGTGCTGCATAGGGAACTCTTTTACCTCATAGCATGGTTCTCCTTGAGAGCAATTTGCACATCCTTGTGTGATGTGCAAATACGAACACATGCAATATATCTCTATTTTTCTTCCCTCTTTTTATGACTGAATAATCGCACAATCCTTCTTCCATGGAGTTTGACTGCTGCAGTTTATTGCCCCCTGGAAACGGGATGACAACAGCCCACGGCTCCTCCACAGCAACTCGCAAAGGTCTCCTAAGCAGAGAATTATGCCCGTTGGAGGCAATAAACAGCAGGAACAGTAGAGTGACTAAGCACCAAAGATCTTGCATTTTTGTAGAAACTAGCAATGAAAAGGAGGCAAGGATACCCTGGAGGATAGTGCCTTAGGAAAAAAGTTTCCAGCATTTTCTAAAAATGAAGGTTTCCATGCATAAAACACAGGCCAAATTTGAACCTCATTCCACTGATGAACCTGCCTGTGATCCTGGGTATGACTTCCATGCTAAGCATCAAGACTGTGTTGGTTTTGCACAGCCTGGTTTTTGGTAGAGGGGGGTGGGACACAGAGGTGGCTTCTGTGAGAAGCTGCTAGAAGCTTCCACCATGTCGGGCAGAGCCAATCCCTGATGGCTCTGAAGATGGACACGCTGCTGGCCAAGCCTGGGCCAATTAGAGATGATAGTAATGCCTCTGTGATGACATATTTAAGAAGAAAATCAAAACAACAGGGGGCACAGTGAATGAAACACTGGAAAATCACAGAAGAATTGGCCCAGAGTACACTAAGATACATTCTTCTGCTCTCCCTGAAGTTGTCTGGGTGTGTGGTATCAGGAGAACTTGCAGACAGAGATGGAGTCTTCTCTATCTGAAGCCATCACGTGTTGTGACTGCTGCTGAGCTCATCCCTCACTGGCTCTGATGCCCTTTGGGGAACCCTCATTTATGCAGAAAAGGATCAAAACCTTGAGGGACCTCAGCACAGGATACTGCATATATGATCTCTTTTCTCTGAAGCAGAGCTGCACCTGCAGTAGCACTGGCACCATGTGATCCCATAAAATCACTGTCCCAATGAAATCCTGATGTACAAGGGAAAAAAAATTAATCTCCTTTTGTTCTCTTCCCTGACCACCTCCTTCCTACATTTTTCTTCTTGATTCATTTTTATGTTCAGGGGTATAAATTTTCCAGGTCAGTGCTAAGTCCCTTGGTTGTGTGATCTTTACATACCAGCAGACATATGCAGAAAGATGAGAGGAGACCAAGTGCAAATCAATCCATCCTGCTGACACTTTTATTTATCTATTTTCTTTCCCCATCTGCCACTGCTCAACTGCCTCTGTGTGTGTGAAAGAGGGATGGGGAAAGGGGTTGGGCTACTGGTAGAGCCATTGAAGAGCTCTCTACTTGCAGCTGGAGCTGTCCCCTTTCCTTCCTACTACGCTGCTATCCATTGCTCATGTTCTGCTTTGTGGCAATTATTAAAAAAAAACCAGGTATCAAATAAAAATAACACAGAGCTTTTTAGTGCTGATACAAGATGCCAGGGTGACAGGAAGCCAAGCCCAGACTCAACACTGGCAGCAAAGCTGCCTTGCTGCTGGGTGCATCAAGGGCTCCCAAGAGAAAAACACCCGTGTCTGCAGCCTGAGCTGAGCTCTGTGGCTGAAATCAAAGGCAGATGTACATTACCTGTGGACCAGGCAGAGAGGAGGACTCTTAACACACACTGACTATTATATTTCATGGTTGTGACATCCAGCAGCCACACTGAGAGAAGAGACAGCAGTTTGTACTTTCAGGTTTGCATTTAACCATGCCTTCCCACTGAAATGTGCAAGCCAAGGTTAATCATGGCACACAGTGGAGTTCTTTGCTCACTAGGTTTGGGCCAAGACCTGGATTTTTTCATTTAGTCTGTACCACCTGTAATAATTTCTACTCTACTCTGATCCAAGATGACTCTGAATCATCAACTAGAGCAGGGTCCAGTGGCTGTTAAGTTTCCCACATATGAAATAATTCAGATAATCTCCATCTAGAGTATTTAACTTTTCCAGCAATCCTGTTTTCTCTTCTAGGAACTAAGCCTCAAGAACTCATGACCCACCAGGTATTTGCAGAGTGGCATGCATTCAAAATGCACTTCTTTTATAGCAGTATTATCACATAGTGAGCTTGTTCCTGGAATGAGCATTGCTTAGAAGTTGTCAATACCTTAATCTGATTTACACAAGCTGTGTTCTCCCTCTCTCTCCCTCTTCCCTCAAATAAGCACTAATAAGTTCTCAACCTGGACAAATCCCAGGTAGTGGAATCAGTACCTGGCAATAGATCAGCTTTGTTGCTGAAATCAGGGATGAAGCAGGGACAACTGAAAATGTTTTTCCCAGTTGTTTTTAATTCAGCTTGCAAATAGCTTGGTGCCTGTCTAAAGTATGACCATCCTATAGGAATACACTTCAATTCTTATACTACTGTGTGCCAATTAACTAATTAATGAAAGTGTGGAAAATCCATAAAAAAAGTTGGTTGCATCCACAGGGAACATTGATACTGCAAGGTATCATGCTCATGAATAAAACCTGTCAGCGTCTGCAAATTCAGAGGGAACTGCCTGTTCTGCTTTTAAGAGATCAAGTTCAGGCACTGATCAGAAAATTTTCAAGACCTGGTCTTTAACTTGTCTGTGGACTGGAAAGTAGTTGCAGGGCACATGGGGGTTAGTCTTTGTCCTCCAGGACTCAGTTGTCACTTTACAGCCATATGATGCATTAGACATCGCAGGACATGAATGTCACTGCTTTTAGCCTCAAATTCTGTCAGCATGATATTGTGCCATGATGCAATCTCAGTCAGCATCTTGATTTGATTTGTGCATTGCTTCACAGTTCGCTCCAGGAGGGCTTAGGGTCCAATTCTGCGAACAGCTCTGCAAATGAGAAAAGTCATCCCCACCACTGCTTACAGACCTTGACATCCAGCAGTGCTCTCAGAGCATGGAGCAGCACCCCCCATCCTGGCAAAATTACATGGAAATGGTGGCCATTTCCAAACTTCACTTGACCTCAGAAGCAGTGCTTGATTTCTCTATGTTACAGTGAAACCAGATGGACAACAGGAAAAGAATCAAGGGACTTGCTGAAAACCCAGCTGCTGCTTCTGAGCTTGGATTTTCCAGGTCAATACATTTCAATTTTTTTCCACTGAAAAAGAGAAGAGAAGAGAAGAGAAGAGAAGAGAAGAGAAGAGAAGAGAAGAGAAGAGAAGAGAAGAGAAGAGAAGAGAAGAGAAGAGAAGAGAAAACCTCACTCTTCCACAGTCCTTCTTAAATCAGGCTCCTGCAAGATAATCTTAAAAGGAATTTCTTGCCTGTTAAAAGAGGAGACCCACTCCCAACCCACACTTCTGCACTGACTGTCTTTGATTCAATAAACTCAGTGTTTGTACTGTCTCTGTATGTGTGCACCCTCGCATGACAGAGAGATCCAATCAGACAACTCTTGCACTCTTCCCCTTTCTATGGAGCAACTTCTGAATATGAGAGATGGAAAATGTCAAATAGACCATCAGAAATAACTGTAGTTAAAACATATGATCCACAAGGAAAATGTATTGCCTCAAGATATCATCTGGGATCAAAATGTGCATTTTAAAGTAGACAGCTATGTGGTAATCACATGGTCTGGCATCTAAAACATGGGTCTGATCCCTGGTACAGACAAAAGAAAGGATTGAGTGGACAGCCATGCTGAATGGGAAAAGTAGTTCCTTTATTCTTGTATAATTAAGCTAATTCTCCTCATCTGTTATTGTTGTCATTCTTCTGCTTTATAATCCTTTTTACTGGACATAAATATTCCAAACAACAGTAGTTTCTTGGGTCCCAGAAGCTGAGCTTAGACAAACTTTTGCAATTTTTAAACCAGGTCATGAGCAAACTTTCTGTGGATCCTTCATAAATCTTTCTCAGGGTTAGGCAAGAATCAAGATACTACACAAAACACCAAATGAGAGCTTGTAGTTGAATTTAGACATATTTGACTATATGACAAACACTAAATTTGTTACTTATTGTACAATGTATAACATCTATGTTAATTTCTAGTCCCACTGAGGAAAGTACAACTTTGTTCTACCCACCTGTGAAGAACCCTGCATACCTGTGCCACCACAGGAATAAAAAAATATTAATTGCACTACCACTCTGTTGAGCTATTCATGTTACTCCTCTCCCTCACCATCCTGTACTAAGCCTTTTAAAGCCAAAAGTGGTGTAAATCTTTCTAAATGCCAGAGGACCATTTTGCTAAAACACCATCCATCTTAACAGCATGTTAGATTTCTGAATGGGAATGACTTCTTCGGTGGGAACAGGCCTATAACTTATACTGCTTCTCATTTCCTGAAGCACTGGAATTGTGCTGCTCCCTAATGTTATTTTATTAAGATGCGATTTGTCATCATATTGCTGAAAACAAGATAAAATGCTGGCTAATTAAATTCCTTATTTAACTTGATGAGCACCTGCTTTCTGTAGTCACATTCTCTTAAACAGAGCCTTTATGGCTGTTTCTCAGGATCTGGCTATTACAATTTTTACTATGATCAAAAAGGGGAAATGCCCTCCCTGAACAAAGCACGTGCACTCCCATTGCCTCTGACCCTTGTTGTTTATAATAAGAGACGTATGGGCAGATTGCAGCAGTACGTTGCGAGCACACTGCCCTGACACTTCAAGAGCACTCCCTGTTGTGGAATAATTGCTATCCCAGGGAGCCCAGTGGAAGTCACTGAGACAAGCTGGTAGCAAAATACTGCAGCTGACAGCAAGTGTTTTCTAGATCAGGCTGCTATACAAAATATAACAAACAAATCACTTTGTGACTTCCCCCTTCTGCAGCAGATGAGACTCCCAACACAAAGGAAAATCTCTGTTGAAGGAGCAGGCTTAACTAGCCTAAGCACACACTTCAAGTTGAGCATGTGCTTAAGAGTGCTGTTTGTCAAGGCCAGATCCTGGCTCACTTTCCAAGAACTGCATTCACGGATGTTTCTACGATGCAACCTTCCTGCATCATTGGTTGAGTGAAGACTGGGGTAGAAGAGAGTCCTCTGCTGAGTCCACACTCCTAACTTAAGCAGTGGTCTTACATTGCTCCCAAGTCACAGCAGAGGATGGCAAACAATTGCATCAGAACCCACTGTAAGCTCAGGGCTTTTAGGAAAGTCTTGAGCATGCCACAAGTCTGGGTCTGTCTCTTGGAAGATCCCTTGGCATCAGACCCTGCATCCCACAGAACTCCAGAGGTGCTTTGCCAACTCCTTTTGGTCTGGAGTATGCTTTGAGATCCTTCAAGGAAAGATCTACTCCTGTAAAAGGGCAAAGGACCATTAATGTTACATTGGTGTAATATCACACCAGTGACCTCTGATTCTACTGCTTAAAGGGTATTGTCATATCTCTAGGTCTCTCATGCACCAGGAGGAGAAAGGTAAGAGAACTGTGACCAGCTTTAATAAACAGGATCTCAAAACTTGGCTTCATATACTTAGGCCATAGGATGAGCTGCTTATTCTGGGCTTGAAAACCAGGCCAATAATTTAAGCTCCAGAATAGAACTAGGAATGAAATTTTCGTTTGTTTAACCTAATTTCATAAAGAAATAAAGCTTATGCAGTTAAATTTTGTGCACACAAGCCTTTCCTTCTAACTTTGGACGCTTCTGCTAGTTCAACTCTGTTTCACAAAGATAAAGTTCTGTTGAGCATCTGAACAAAAAAATGCAACCAGTTGTGTAGAGCAGAGGGGTGTGCTCTGCCCTGATCTTAAGCATAAGATACTGGAGAGTCTACACTGCCAGTGCCCTCACCCTAGCTGGATCACAGCTCACATTGTGTTAAATGCTGACAACACAGAAGCTTTGGAAACACTGTTTGAATCTCAATGTGGGATGTGGGATTTTTTCTCTTTTAAATCTTTTTTCTGGGTGCCAATGAGCTGCCCCCCACACCTGGGCTGCATCACACAAAAGATCATGAGCAGGCTCAGCTTTGCAGCAGCTCTGTGAGTGAGGCAGTGGCCTGGCAGCGAAGTGGGGGCCATGTGCTGTGCAGACCGTTGCTCTGGACTGGAGCTGTGGAGAGGAATGCAGCCAAGAAGGACAGAAGGCAGAAAAGAGACCCCGCAATCTGTTGGAGGGGTTGTACTATAAACAAGAGCAGGAAGGTTTTGGCATGCCAGGAAAGAACAAGCTGTGGAGATAAAAGAGGCTGCTTCAAAAGAATGGAGGGTGACTAATTTAGCTTGCACTCAGTGGCCAAAAAGCAGGGAAAAAGAAGTGGTCTTCACTGAGCTGGCAGTCAGAGGAGGGTAGCAACCTTTTCATGCTAGAAAAACTCACAGAAAGGCCTCTGCAGATGTCCTTTCATTAAAGTTTCAAGGACAGCAGGATTCAGCAAACTCCAAATTTTGTCTTTGGTCCTACAAAGATGCTCAGGGAAAGAGTCTGAGTTGTCAAATGGGCCAGCAGGCGATAGTACTCGATGTGCCTCAATAGCAGAGGGAAAGTAGAGGGCATTACCAGTTGTCTGAGAAAAGAAATCCAGGGAATGGTAAGGGATGCCAGGTCAGCATCTCCCAAACCCAAGCACACCCTGACCCTCCAAGCCCAGGGCTCGAGTTCTCCATTAGGCAGCTTAGACCTCCTTGAAGATCCCAAACCAGAGCAGAGGAAGCACAACCCCACACCCTACAGAGGACAGGTCCTGTAAAGAGTATTCAGGTCAGACCCTAGCAGGCCAAAAGAAAGGTTTCTCCAACTAGAAGAAGCTCTGACAGTCCAGCAGCCTTTCTCTGACTCTCCTGCACCACAACCTTCTCTTAAAAGCTGACCTGTATGTCCCCAGTCCAACCACTTGACTGGTCTTAGCTGGGAAGGAACTAATAAGGCTCATGAATATGGGATTAATTTATTTTGGAAGGTGCAACTACAAGTTCGCCACAGCTGGTCAAAGATCGGTGCATTTGGGCACCAGTTATGGTGTTTCTGAGCTCATTGTGGGCTACCAAAACCCTCCCAAAAGCTGGGGCATCTCAGGACCCTTGTCCTGGGCTGATTTCCAGTTCGCTGTAGGATAGCTTTGCTACACACAGCAGCCCTGCATGCAATTCAGCCCCAGCAGAGAGTGCAGGCTGGCCACACACCCAGGAGAAAGTTCATGTAGAGAACCACCAAGGAGTGTTGGCAAAATGGTGAAATAGGGCAAATATATTCAATATGACAATAGTGGGTTCTCCAAAGAACCAAAGAACCCTCAAGACCCCTCAAAGGATAATCCACGAGATTCCAGAATGGTTCTGGAGTTTTGGGTGACTCGTAATTCAGATAGTATGTGCAGCTCATATAAGATATACAACATAGGCAGTTCTGGCTCATTTAGAGCCAGCTGTCAGCCTTCCTGTCCCATGGGAGGATGTTAGAGCATGATCCAAATGATGGAAAGATCCTGATAAGAGCAACACTAAAAACCCCATTTCCTTAATTTTTTTCACTGTTGGGAGCATTTCTTCAGAAGGGGGTGAACCATTTCCTCTGCAGCAGAGCTGGAGTGCACTATCCCTCACAGGATTTTCACTCTGCATCTCTGCCCCCTGACCCAGTATGCGGAGGGTGAGTCCAAGCCACTGCTGGAAGCCTGTTCTGACTGAAAGGACACCTGGAGTGCACCAGCAAGCTGCTTGAAGTGGCCTCTCATTTTGTAGGTCTGTTCTCTGCATGGCTGGGCTGTTCCTTGTGTCTCGCTGAACTTGTGCCATATGGAGCAAATGCTTCAACGTCTGTCTGTGTCTGCCTGACCATGCAGCTCAAGAGCTCTCTGCGAACCATGCTCTGCTCCCAACATTTTCATGAGCTGGGCACAGTCCCTGAATGGGGCTTTTCTCCACTTTTCCCAAGTTGTTTGTTTTTTTTTTCCCACAAGATCTCCCAAAGCATAAGGAGCCATTGCCAGAGACCTGGAACTGGATAGCTGCTGGCAGGGAAAAGGTGGCTGGAAACAGTTGTGGGGTTATGCTCTGCATGTTCCCTCTCTCTCTCGTCCATATGTGACACAGGGATCTGGTTTAGCTCTGGGCAGTTAAAAGTGTGACAAGAAAGAGAGAAAAATGGTCTCTCATCCGCTCCTTTCTCTCTCTGCTGTGTGGCCACCTGGAGTCTGCTGGCTTGCAGGGGAAGAAATGGCAAAGGCAGAAGATCTGGACAGAGATCATGGGACTGTGCATCCTTTCCTAGCAAACCCCCTCTTCAGTGAGAAGACCTGAAATATGCAAAAAGATTTGACATTTTTCTTGAGAGAAGCTGGGACAAAACCCCAGACCCAGACGTCTCCTTAGCCTGTGGTTTTCTTTAAAAGTAGTGTGTTTGCAAGTGCCTGTGTGCATGTGGTGTGCTCACGTCTGCGTGTGATTCACAGGTGAGGAACAGCACTCCCAGGGTTGTGGTGTGTGTTGAGTCGCACCTCACTCTTCCTGCCTGCCTTGTTTTTCTCGGGCTGACAAGCTCCTGACTAATGGCAGTCACTGCTGCTTAATCAGGAAGCAATTTAATGATAACCTTTTCTAATTAACTAGCAGAGAGAAGAATGAATAAACTGTGAAACAGCCAGCTGGCTTCAGTGTCCTGAGCCAAAGGGCCTGTCAGGTGGGAGAAAATGGTGTCTGAGGACAGGGATGGCAGCTCTGGGCCTGCCACTGGGCAGGGTAGTAAAATTCTGAGATGGGAGGGGGTTATGGTGCTCCCCAAGGCCTTTTCTCTGGTTTCTCCCCAGTTACTGCTCTGGTCACACACTTGGGGAATGTGACTGTTCAGGAAGGGCATCTCAATGTGTATAATCAAGCCCCATGTATAATTAAAACCCTGGGAGACCCTTTTATTTTAACTGATGCAAATACGAGTAATTACCTTATTCTGAAGATGTTCACAAAATAATAAACCAGCCCAAATTGGAAAGTACCTTGAAAGACCATCTGATCTAACTGTTTGTGGGAAAGGGAGCCTAGCTGAGGTTATCTATCACCCTGTCCAATTGGATCTTGAAAACCTTCTGTGATGGGGACCCCACCATGTCCCTGGGGAGGTTGTTTCAATGATTGATTGTTCTCAATGTAAAAGATTTCTTTCTCATATCAAGATGAAACCTCTTTCAGTGTAATTTGTTGAACAGTGTGGGATCCAGTGTTGCTCCCTGAGGGACAACACTTGTGACAGGCTGCCAGCCTGCATAAAACCCATTGATTGCTGCCTTCTGCTGTGGCCTGGGAGCCAATTTCCTACCCATCTCACAGACCACTCCTCCAGTCTGTATCTGGTCAACTCATCCAGGAGGAGGCCATGGGAAACATGGTAAAATATTCTGCTGAAGTCCAGGTTAA
Organism: Pomatostomus ruficeps; assembly: GCA_013400735.1. Taxonomy (NCBI): domain Eukaryota; kingdom Metazoa; phylum Chordata; class Aves; order Passeriformes; family Timaliidae; genus Pomatostomus; species Pomatostomus ruficeps. The sequence continues at coordinate 207,328 of VYZT01033221.1, read as the reverse complement.
CAACCTCCACTACTCTCCCCATGTAGACAGAAAATATCATTTTGCTGTAGAAGGTGATCAGGTTAATCTACCATGATTGACCTGTAGTAAACCTGTGCTGGCTTTCCCAATCACCTGCTTCACTTGCTTTGTGATAGTTTCTTGGAAGACTGTACTACTTTCCAAGGACCTGGAGTAATACCAATGGGCCCGTAGTTTCTTGTATCTTCTTTTGTGTTCTGCTTGTAGAAAGCCCTGACATCTGTCCTCCTCCAGCCTCCAGGCATACCCCCTTATCTGTCTGGTCACTAGAAGTGTCCCCAGGGATCAGTGTTGGGCCCAGTCCTGTTTATGGGCAATCTGGATGAGGGGACTGAGTTTACCACTAGCAAATTTGTGGATGACACCAAGCTGGGTTGGATTGTTGCTCTGCAGAGGAATCTGGACAGGCTGGATCAATGGGCTGACACCAGGGTATGAGATACAACATGACCAAGTGCCAGGCACTGTACTTCAGCCACAGCAACCCCAGGCAGCGCTAAAGGCTGGGGGCAGAGTGGCTGGAAAGTGGCGCTGTGGAAAAGGACCTGGGACCAGGAAGGACATCGAGGTGTTGGAGTGAGTCCAGAGAAGGGCAACAGAGCTGGGGAAGGGTGTGGAGCACAAGGACCATGAGGAGCAGCTGAGGGAGCTGGGGGTGTCTAGCCTGGAGAAAAGGAGGCTCAAGGGAGATCTTACCACTCTCTACAACCACCTGAAAGGAGATTGCAGCTAGTGGAGGTAGGGCTCGCTGCCAGGCAACGAGGGACAGGATGAGGACACAGCCTCAAGCTGTGCCAGGGGAGGTTTAGGTTGGACATTAGGAAGAATTTCTTCACAGAAGGGGTGATTAGACATTGGAATGGGCTGCCAGGGAGGTGGTGGAGTCACTGTCTCTGGAGGTGTTTAAGGAAAGACTGGACGTGGCACTCAGTGCCATGGTCTGGTTGACATGGTTTGGTCATAGGTTGGTCTGGATGATCTCAGAGGTCTTTCCCAACATAGTAGATTCTGTAGTTCTGTGATCTCCACCAATATTCACAAATTACAGAGCAGCCTTGCACCAATGCCAGCTGCTGCTCCTAACCCCCGGGGACAGACTCCTTCCTCGCTGCTGACAAACTCCCCGCTCAGTCACCATTTAGGAACCCCACACACTGGCGTGCCAGACCCACACAGGAGGGGCAGCCAGCAATGGTGTCCGCCCCGGCCGTACAGCGCTGGGTGTTGGCTGGGGCAAGGCCTCAGCCTGCGGCCGGCAGCAGAGTCCCAGCACCCCGTTTGGAGCCTGAGCGGGTAGCACGGGCGGACCCCGGGTCCCGGCTCCCTCCACAGGACGCCGCAGCCCCAACGCCCCCGAGATGGCGCCGCCACCGGAAGACTATATTTCCCAGCACTCTGCGCGCGCCGCTTTTCTCCCGGCGTGCTGCGCGCTGCCGGCCGCGCTGTGCTGCCGGGCGGTGACGCAGGGCCTGCTGGGAGCTGTAGTCCCTCGACGGCGTTCCGGGCTGTGCCCGCCGGCGGTGAGCGGGCGGCGGAGCCCCGGGGCGGGCGGGGAACAAGGCTTGACCTCCGGGACCCCGGGGCCGGCGGGGGGTCCCTGGCGGCGGGGGCTGGGGGGCCCGAGGGACAGGGGTGGGCCGGGACCTCCGTGGAGTTTGGGACGGGAGCCTGCCCGGCTCATTGGAGAGGAGGGGGCAGGGGTGAACCCTACCGCTCTCGGGGAAGTGAGGAACGGAGGGGCCGGGCGAGCCCGCAGGACACGGGACAGCGAGCAGATCCTGGGAGATGTGATGGGAGCCAGTCTTCGCTTCTATCTGAAGATTTGTGACCTGCGAGTGGACCTTTCTCAGGAGGAGCTGGCTCTGTCCTGTGGGGTTCAGCATATATCTGCCACGCTCTCTGAGATACTCGGGAACTGAAGGTGAACAGGGGAGATGGGCATCGTCCCGTCTTTGCTCATAGGTACCCGAAGTAGGATACACTTCCACCAAAGACTCTGCAGAGATGTACTGCTTTGCTTGCATGTGCCTTTGCGGGGCTGGCTCTGCAGTGCAGGGTGTCCCCGTGCTTTGCAGTTTTATTGGTTCTGCTGGGATTTGCAGAGAAGAGTACTCAGAACTGTCATGCAATATGAGTTCTCTCTTTTTTCCATATGTTTTATCTATGCAGGACTGGCATGCAAGGCCTCATCAGCATCTGTCACCATCTCCTTGCTGATAATGTCTCAGCATTGGTGTGACAGCTTTGCTGTACTATCAGATTTGTGTAGGATCAGTTATAGTAATACGTAATCACTAATATGTAGAATACTAAGTTATCAATACAATAATAATTTGGGGGTTTTGTGTGTGGTTTTTTTTTTTGTTTTTTTTTTTTCCTTGTAGGCTCACCTCCCTTCCTGTAAAGAAGCAGGTGCTTCTGTGATTAATTCCCAATGTAGTTTTGGTAGAGATTTTTTGTTCGAATTGTTAAAGATGTCATCAGGCCTTACAGAGGAGCAAAAGAGAAGAATTGAAGAGAACCGCCAGCTAGCTTTGGCTAGGAGAGCAGAGAGGCTGGCAGCCCAGAGAGCTGGGCACGTGGACATCGCTGCACCTCCACAGAAAGAACAGAGTCCAGGCAATCGGGGAAACTCAAAGGAAGAAAACAATCATGTCAGGGTCACCAGCCAGCACCAACAGAATCCAAACACTCCTGTGGAGCAGAAGAGCTGTCTCCAGAAAGGCTATAACCATTACACAGCAAACCAACAGATGGCTGGCTCACACAGAGAACAGCAAAAGAGTTGTTCAGAGGACTCGGAACAAGCAAGTGGCCTTAGGCAGTTCCCTGCAACGATCCCAAATTCTCTGAGTTACTCCCACAAACATTACTTGGATACTAGTAGTCGGGAACATGGACAATACCCTTTAATTAATCTTGGAACATTCCAGCAGCCCAAATGCTACCCAGCTTTCAAAAACCCCACAGGACCCCATCATCCAAGGTTAATTGATAATGGGCACCCTGATGATAGTAAAGATTTACAAATTCAGAGCAAATCTGCCATTAAATACGTTTCACCTCCAAGCAGCGCCGCCCTGAGTGATTCAGAAATACTGATAAACATAAACAGACCGACGGAAAGAACAGGGGGAGGTTTTGTCCCTCAGGCCAGTGGTAGGATGCAGAAGCTGACCAGCTCTGCTGGTGTGGACTCTACCTTTGAAGCTGCCTCTCACAAGAAAGCAAATAATGCTACAAAAGGAAAATGTGTGAAATATGGGGAAGACCGATTCCAGGTTGAAATAGGGTATAATGCTGAACTTATTGCTGTGTTTAAGAAGGTTCCAAGCAAAGCCTATGGTAAGAATTGTTTGTTTGCTGTTATCTCTGTTTTACATTGGATTGAAATTTCGGCATCTATTGCTGTTATAGTTGCTACTTGCTCTTATCAGTGTACCTATTGCTGGGATGGAATATGTGGTATTACTGGGGGATTAAAGAAATAAATACAGATTAAATTGGATAGACATTCTGGACATAAATAGCCTGAGCTTGGATTTAGAAAAGAAGTCAGAAATCTTGCTTTATGAACAGTGCTCTGAGAAGTTTAGTGGCAGCAGCTGGTCAGAATCTTGGAAGTGAAGGAAGTTACTGGTAAATTGGGATGTGAAAATGGGCCATTTCAGCTATAGTTCAGCATAATGGGGTGATTCTGTTTACTGGGTTGCAGAGAGCAGTGGAATCTCCACGTTTTGGCTTGCTTCTGATCTTTTCCCCGCCTTTACTTGTTATATTCTGGTTTTGTTTTCCCTTATTGCTGATCCCTGTGAATGGCTGTTGCATTCTTCTTTTCTTAGTATTGATATTCCCCATGGCTTTTTCTGGTGTCATGTGGCTGTAAACTTGGGCATAACTGTTTTTCAGCTGTGAGGCAAAAAGTTTGCATGAGTAGATTGAATACTTTTACCTGGCATGAACATTTCACACCACCGCTTTTTTCTGCCCCAAATGATTCATATTCTGCCCTATTACTCTTGCCCTACTTTAGATCCTGCTATGAAAAAATGGAATTTCAGCATGAAAGATTACAACAGTCTCTGTAAGTAAATGTTGAAGGATAAAAAACAAGCAGAATCTTGACACCCCCTCCTTCCCCTGCTTTCCATAGTTATTGTTTAGCTTTGTTAGTGCCTTTAGTAATAAAAGTAGTGCTACTCAAAGATGATGCCCATCTTTTAGGTATCTACTCATAACATTTTTCTGATACTTTGTAGTTGATTAGAAATAATTTAATTTTCCCTGTAATTTAAATTCCAAGCACAGGTTACACTTTCTCTGCCTTTGAATTTTTCAGTAACCAACAAGATCATAGGAAAATTATCTGCTGTTCTGGTACTTGTTTTGAATTTGTTTTGAAAACTGAGTATGTTCCAGTGGCTAATGCTTAATTTCTGGGTGCATTCATGTATTTTCTTTTTAAATAGCTCTTATTTAAACACTTTTTATTGTTAATTTTGTGTGTAAGAAAAGGATAAAGGGTAATTCTCCAGGATTTTGAGTGAGACTGAAAATGGATTTGCATTTTTTTTGGTATAACAAGGGTGGGTTTATCTTTTTTTTCCTCTCCTGTTATTTTGTTCTGTAAAGATTGAGGGATGATAGAGACAAACACTTCAGGTAAGCTTTTCAAAAGCACACTGTATTGAAGTGAGTGATAAATCACTATTGATTTCAGTGGGAACAGAATTAGGCCTGTGTTGAGCACTTTAAAAAACCACAGTTGAGTGCTGGTATTTTAGCTTCCCATGTGGGTTGCCACACATTTATAATTTAAATGCTGTTGGCTTGCTTGAAGTGTATCAAGTACATATGAGAGCAGAGTCTCTGCACCAAGGAGCTTGCAAATGAAGAGAATGGTTTTTAGAAATCAGGCATTTTTCTTTAAAGCTATGAAATATATGAATACTCTGTGGAAAGTTCCTGTTTACAAGTGAAGACAGTATGTGATCAACACTGGCCAGTGAAACTGGGGGAAAATAGCCTGAGAAAAGGGAACTGACTTGAAAGGGCCTTGAAAGTATAAATATGAAAGTGTGAAACAATTATTTTAAATGTTCCCACTTGTAATTTCATTCTTCTGAATAATGTGGTCCTGTACCACCTTTTTTTTCTTTGTACTATAAATAAAACATGCTGTTGAGCCTAGAAACAAATGTTGAAATAAAGGAGTAAAACGTGCTCTTAAAACTTTATTTGGAGTAGAAATCTCAAATGCTTGGATTTATTTGGGAAGTCACTTATTTAAAAATAAGGTTGGATTAAATCCAAATGATTTATTTATTAATTGATTAGGAAGACATTGTCTGAATTTCTTTCTCCGTTTTCACATCTTGACCACTGAACTTAAAGTTTGTACTTTTTTTGTGCATATCAGTTTTCTGGACTACTTAAAAAGAAGCAGAGTGAATCATGATGTGCAGTTCAATGCTCAAAGGACTGGATTCACCTGGATTTATTCTAAACAGCTCCCAGAGAGGGGAAGTTGCCTTTCCACAAGTACTTGGAGGCACAGTGTGCTTAATGGTCCCCTGCTCTTAAGTCTAATGGACTCTGGAGATGTGACTGAATCTTTGTGTTACTGCAGTATCTGTGAGGTGGAGTCTTGGGGACAAACTTCACTACTTTGGTGCTGTGAAGCAGAGGGGAAATACTATTCCCACTCCTAAACCATCAGACTTCAGTTATAATAATAAAGACAACAAATGGCTATAGATTGGCAGAGAAACACACAATAAGTGGCACGGTTATTACTGTGGATAGCTGTGTTCTCAGGCTAACATCTGTAAAATGCTGTGTCCCTCCTTTCCCCATGCCCTGGCATTGTGACAGAGGTGATTGCTGGTGGATGGGCAAGACAGGAGTGCAGATGGCTGGGGAGAAGCGCAAGTCAAACTGTAACACATGGAATAAAGGGTAATGAACTTAAATTGTAGCAAAAGAGTTTTAGGAATTTGGACTAGATTCCTTCCTGCAGCATTGTGAATACACAGCATTCCTCCTAGATGGATTGTCTATCAGACATTGACATGAGGCAGGAGGCAGATATTTTTAAATCTTTTTCCTTTGCTGTTCACAGAAGTACCTTCCCATCTTTTCAGGCACACGCTATTGATCACCATGCCCCTGTCCCTGTGATTTTCTGAGTGAAAGCACTGTATGGCTGTGTGCAGTTTATTGCTAAATGTGCTTCTGCAGATTGCTTGCCCTGGCCTAGGGAGCCACATTTTAGGATTGCTGACAGAGAGGGAGTTTAGTGCAATCAGAGTGGTGGACAGGCCCTTGTTCACTTACTGTCACATGTTCCCTTTGCCCCTGCTGTATTCTCTGTGGAAAATCCCACCAACCTGCTCCTCCAGACCATTGCTCTTTCTGCTTTGTCCCTGTGAATGAAAGCAGGGAATCATCATTCCTTTTAAACTTATGTGTGTTCTTTGTTATTAATTCTTTTCTGTTTCTCTCTGCTTTTCTCCCTAGTGGAAGCAGCAAATCAACTTTCATCAGTAATTCTGGCACCACTGGAAGGAGAAAATGCAGTTGGCTTGGCATCAGGCTCTCATTTTGTTGGCAGGGGGGTTGATGTGAAATCCCTCTTGAAGATGTGTAAGAACTGGAAGAAACCCTCAGCCCTTGTCAAAGGGAAGTGTGTGCTTATCTCTCGCTTACGATTTGAGGTCGATATCGGGTATTCTGTAGAAGTGATTGGAGTGTTCAAACAGATGGATTCCAGAAATTATGGTGAGTCTCCCACTGTGTCTGCTTTCTAATAATGACCTGGCTGGGGCTGCTCTTGCTTCAGAGAAGTTGCAAGACTACATCCCTCTGAAAGAGCATAAGAGCATGTGCTTTTGTGAAGATCTTAAAAGCTCTGTAGTTCTGGTTTAGTGTTGTATCTGTGTCCAGCACTTTATCCCATGGCAGAACATGCCCTCTTCTGGGCCTGTTAGCCAAGGTGATATTTCAGATCTCAGCATGATTACATTTACTGTTGAGGTGGGATGTGCTGATAATTTGCCAGCAGTATGGAAACCATACAAAGTTCTTGTCTTTATTATCCAATGCAGCTGGACATTCTCTTAATTCTTCTGCTTAACTGTAGTGTATAATGGCTGCAACTGCCTGAGCAGATTTAATTTACCAGGAGTTTTACCAATGTTTTCAAGGCAAATGTAACTGTAGAGCACTTTTTATGTTGGCATTCAGATTTCAAAGGTAAATGTAATTTTTTTCCGCTTATAATTTGGGAAGTGAGACACAGAGTGATGAGGTGACACACACAGTGTCACAGAATGTCAGTGACAGTATGGAAAGGAAATTCTGGAGCTCTGATTCTTTGGGCAGGACCCCACCTGGCTCATTGTGTCTTCATCTGACTCTGAAGTCAGTCTTCTTTCACTGGATGTTGTACACAGGTGCTACCCAGGGATAAACCTGCCAGATAGGTCTGGCATTGATGTTACATTTTGGATATTGATAAATTCGTGAATTTTGTCCTGTTACTCTCCTGAGCACTTTGACTCTAGGGTACAGAGGCACAACTGAAAGTGATCGTTTTACTGACTTGACTGCAGTGTGAGTTTGTTGGTTCACAAGTAGAAACCTTTGCACACATTCTTCATCCCTTCTTGCAGGGGATGAAGAGAAAGTAGTTGCCAAAATCCTTGAGCAGGTGGGTTCATTAGGAGAGCTGGTCTTGGCTTGCTCTGGTGATAGCACCATTTCTAGATGTGTGGTCACATTTTTAAATCTTCTCCAAACCGTTTGCTTAACATGACAGCAAACAGAGGAGAATTGATTTTGATCAAGGTAACAATCCTTTAAAAAGAGTTCTGAAATGCAAAGAGTATGGGTGGATAGACACGTTCTTATGGACAGAGAATTCAGTCTTTTTTTAAGAGACTTATGACAGCGTTTGTTGAACTATTGCAGATATGAATACCAGAAAGTGGAATTTCCTGCTGGAGGATTACCCCAAACTAAGTGAGTAGCTGTGTTTCTCCAGTGAGGGAGCTAGCATGTGGGGGGGAAATGAATTCTAAGTCCGTTTCTCCTTTATTTTCACTCCTGAAAGACAAGCTGCTAATGAACCATCATGCCAGTGTCTTTGTGTTTTGTCAAACATTTACACTGTTTGCCCAGACTCAAAACTTTATTAATGTGTGCTATTTATGACAGTGTTTTGGGGCCCATTGGGAGGGCACCTTTAGATTTTGTCAGATTCTGCTCTGGATTTCTGTACCATTTCTTAAAGCATGAGTGTATTTACTATCACAAAGATATTTTTATTGATTGTAATCTAAAGTATCTTTATTTGAACTATGGAGTTACAGGAGAATGGATTCCTTTCTTCCCACTTGCCAGATTTGAAGAGATGGACATGGTGGCTGCCAAGCCTACCTGTCCTTACAGAAATTCTGTCAAACTGACTTGTTTTAGCTGTGTTCCCCTTATCCTCAGTGCCAGCCCACTTTGCACCCTTTTATGTGTGTATCAGTTCATAAACTGTCACAGCAAGCTAAGAAAACAAGTATGTGTCAGGTAGTTTTGCTTCTAATTCCTTAAGCAACGTGCATGATGCTGTGCTAGTTCATTTCACACATTTCAGCAAGTTTTGGTTTTCAGGTCAGAGCAGTAGGTTTTCAAGTCAGATGATGACCTCTGTAACAACCAGATCACCCACAGTTACAGTCTGGGTTCTGTCTAGCTGCTTTTGTTCAGCCTCATATGTTACTGCTGGTAATAATGGCTTTGCAGGCAGCACAGAACTATTGAGTTTTTAATTGATGTATGCAGCAGGTTAGAATTGGGGTTGCTTCCACAGATGAGTTGATTCTGAGGCAACCAAGAAGAGCTGGTTTCTCTTGCAGAAGTGTGTGGATCTACTTGAAGCAGAGGCATTTTTGAAGCTGAATTTCATACTCTACTGAAATGTTTTAATGCTGTTTGGATGCTTAAAAGAAAGCTTAGCAAGAAAAATCTTTATAAGACAGCATGGTATTTTTCCCTGCAAGTGGAATCTAAGCACATAGTGTTGCTACAGCTTTCATTTCTTGGTAGAAGTTGGTCAGTAGCCTCAGGATCACAGAATGGGTGAGGTTGAAAGGGACCACAGTGGGTCATCTGGTCCAACCTCCCTGCTCAAGCAAGATTATCCCAGAGTATAAGGCACAGAAGTGCATCCAGACACTTCTGGAATATCTCCAGTGAGGCAACCCATTCCAGTGCTCAGTCACTGCATAGTAAAGAAGTTCTTCCCCTTGTTCAGGTGGAACTTCCCGTGCATCAGTTTCTGTCCATTGCCTTTTGCCTTTATCCATATGTGTAGTGCTGCTGAAACTATGACTTGCTGAACCGAAATGTAGAATTGTGTTTTTGTGTTTTTTTTTTTTTTTTTAACTAGATGCAACTTTGCAGAATAATCCGGTCTCCGCAGCATGTTTCTAGCACATTTGCTTCTTAGGTTTTTATGTTTAGTTAAGTTTGTAGAGTGCTCTGAGGTGAATAGCATTACACAAGTCCTAAGTATTATTATTTATCATCCCTGTCGGCTTGCTGTTTGCCTTGGTGCTCATGTGAGGGTTTGTGGCTGTGGAATTTGGTTGGGGTATGTTTCAGAAGGATAATAAGCCTGATGCTCTGTGCACATCCTTAGGAAGTGTGAGTATTTCAAAGCTGAAATGCTGTTTCTCAGAGTAGTTTTTCTCCAGCATGGGTTCCTGCTTCCATGGAATACCAGAGTGTGTTTAATAATTGAGTAAGTGCGTGCTTCTGTGATGCATGTCTTAATAACATTAGTAATGGTTGTAGGGCTGAAAGCTGTGTGGTGGGGCCGTGTAGGAATGCCAGGTCTTGAAAACAAGTGAGTGTGTCTTGGAGGAGACTGTTACGAAACTGCAGGGTTGGAATGTTGACAGGCCCTGATTTTGGTGAGCGCTGATGATTGCTCACGATTTGGTCAAAAGGCCTTTTGTACGTGCAAAGGGCCTGATCCCGTGGCACGTGCCAGGCAGTCTGAGCAGACACATCCCTCCCAGTCTGTCACAGGCTCGGTCATGCTGGCTGGCAGTTGTACACATTCCGTGAGGTATTCACAATCCCACAGATTTGAGGAAAGGAAAAAAAATTTGTGGATCTTGCAGAGTGTAATTTGTGAGGGCATTTGAGGATTCTAGCATGTGCCTTTTAGAGGTACAGCATTTGCTTTGTTGCCTGTTCATTTGCCTACATCAAAATTAAAACAAAAGCATTTAGAAAGGCTGGTTGCCATTTCCAGCAGAGAGATCTGTTAGCTGGGTACTGTTTGTAGAGGTTAATGTCTCTTTGCCTAGTTGCTCAGTCATCTTTATGTAAAGGTCACTTCACTAAAAACTGTCTGTTGGATGAATCATGCTGGTGGCAGATATCTCTTAATCACTCTCCCGGCTCATGTACAGAACAATAGCAACAGAATTTTCAGTGAGCAAATTGTAGCAATTATGCTAACACATAGCTTGGTCTGTGAGTGTAATAACAAGCTTATGCTGTTCTTCGGGTGGCGAGAGTTCCTGCTATTGAAGAAGTATAAATTAAACCGGAGAGTTTAAAAAGTTTGGTCATTGCCCAACCACAAATGGAAATCTTTTCATATGTATATTTCTTGGAATTGCTTTCCCCCTTTGTATGGCAGGGGTCCATCCTGCTGTTTTCCTCTTGGAGATAACTGAAACAAAAATACCTAACTGAATTCTGGTGCATTCACTCCTGGTATAGTGAGTTATTTTAGGTTTTTTTCCAAGCAGGTTTTTTTGTCTTCTGGACTTCATATACAAGCTGACTACTAAAGGAAAAAGGAAGCTGCTTCCTGCATTGAAAATCTGTGCACTTGCATTTGTGTTCCTAGTGTAGAGGTGTCTTTCATTTCATAGTCACTGGACAAAAATTATTGAATATGTTTTCCTGGTCACAGCTCACTGCATGTTTTAAACCGGTGTTTATTTTCAGAGAAATTAACTGTTGGATTAAAAAGAAACATGTTTATTTTGGGGATGATGGGACAGAGAGGCTGCTGGAGGAGACTAAAATAAGGTTGTCCAGGTGGAAAATTGGCTAGATGCTGTGATTGTTATGAGGCATGGGTTGAAAAGATGAAGGCTCCAAGGTCTTGGCATAATGGATGCTGGGGATGCCTTTAGTCCAACTGGGAAGGTAAAGTTATGAGGCTTCATGGGTGAAAGAACAGTAGTATCGAGGAACTGAAGTGACTGCCTGTGAGCTGGTTCTGGCCTGTAAGCTGCTTCTGTCCAGGAGAACAGCAGTGGCCACTAGCTGAGCAGGGAGGTGCTGTTGGCCCTGAAGGGTGGCAGTCAGAGTGCTGCTGCTGGTGGTACCAGAGCTGTTACTCTGAGTCTTGAGGTGCTTTTTGTTTCCTTACCCAAATGTGGTAAACAAGAGTGGTAACATGGAAGCAGAACCCAACTGTGAATTTGGGGAACAGGAGAAGAGAGTTTTCAAGCTTGAAGATGAATGATACTCTTTATGTAACTGTCTTGGGTCACTCCTGATGATTTCAACACAGTGAAAACCTCAGAGGCACAGAATCCCAAGGTCAAGATAAAGATGCCCCTGCCTTCTAGGCTTCAGGAGCTCTTTTGTTCAACTCTGTACTTTCATTTCTGAGTAAAGTGTGCCCTAAGCTGCCCTCAGCATGAATAATCCAGCTCCAGCTGTATTAGTAGCAATCATCTCTGAATGATGGCATCAGAGTTTCAGTTTTTTTATAAACAAGTCTTAAGTACGAGGGGAGGAGATGTGATTCATCATGTGGTTCTGAAATAGACTATAGGGAAGAGGGCAGGCTAACACCTGTGCATGATGCCATGATTTCTGTGAGCTGTTTCAGGGTAGGAAATGATACTGTTGGTGAGGCTGAGGTTGTGTCCTGACATCCATAGTGGAAGTTGTGTGTGTGTTGTCCCTTGAGATAATAAACTGCTCTGTTTTTTGCAGTGGGAGTGTTACTGAGCCTCGTGTCCGTAGAAGTGGAGCCACTGCCCGAAGCAATAATTAAGACCTTTGCTGCTCAGCTACAGAGATCTCCATCACAGACAGACATTCCTGATGCTGACCTTTCAGTAGTGGACTCCAAAATTGTGACGAGCCTCATGCCCTTTCAGCGGGAAGGTGTGAAGTATGTCCTTTTTGCATGCTGTTAATAGCTAGCCCTTGTCTAGAATTGTGTAGTTTATATTGGTGCCCAGGTTGCCTTCTCCTCCGTGGAGGGTTCTGCATTTCTCTAGAGTCTGGGTCTGTTATACTCTGGCGCTCTGGGCTTTTGATTGTTTGGTATAGTGTGGTTTGTTTGGGACTTTTTTTTGTGGATTTTTTGAATGACACATCTGTTTTATTTCTAGATAGAATTCATCATGAGTCAGGTGGAAAGTAGTATTTTGCTAGTCAAAAAAATCGTTCAAATGATACATCTCTGATCTTCCTCTTGTGATTCAGTATGTACATAATTGTCATATGATTTTTTATTTTGTAAGGTAATTTTTTTTTTCCAAGTGTATCTCTTTTGTTGTTTTTTAATATTAAATACATATGGGAAGGGACCAGGATATGGGACCCAGGCCCCAAAAGATTTAAAATTACTAATTATATGTACAGATAAAAATTTAAGCATCCCTGTCCCTATCATATATGATCATTAGTTGTTGATTTCAATATGCAGTCCAGGACAGTCAGTACTTAATGGTCTTAAATTGCTATTGTTACTAGTAATAATTTCTTAGCTCAGCCAGAATGAACTCTGGAACACAATGTGAGTAGTATCATGGAAAGAATGTGCTTTAAATAGTTGTAAGGTCTTGAGACTGTTTCTTATATGAAATCAAAGTCTCTATGGACTGGGCTGGACCACTCTGTTCAGAAGCTTCCAAGCTTTGAGAGAGTTGCTGAATTGTATGAAGACTAAGGCAGAAAATGCAGGTTTACTGAAGAACCCAGATCACTTCCAGGTGATCCACATTAGAGGCTTGGTCATGACTTATGCTTATTTTGATTGACAGACCATAACCTATTTCTTGACTCTTCTTTCCCTGTTTTCCCCAGTTTTGCAATTTCCAGAAATGGACGTTTGCTCCTTGCGGATGACATGGGCCTGGGCAAGACCATCCAGGCCATCTGCATTGCTGCCTATTACCAGCAGGAGTGGCCCTTGCTGGTGGTCACTCCTTCCTCTGTGAGGTTCACATGGGCAGAGGTACTGTGAGCTTGGGCATGTACTCGTAATCAGTAAAGAGCCTGTGTGACGGTTAGACTGTATTGTGCTTTGCAGTGTTAAACTTCTAAATGTATTAAGGCAAAGAAACAAAAAATTGTATTGATTTAGAAGCTTTATGGTGGGAAATTGCTTGGCATTGACTGTATGGTATATGCCTATTTTTTTTTTTATTGGCTGATTTTCTTTTTGTAGTCCAGATGATGTGTTGGGAAGAGGGAGAACTAGAGAAAGTATCTCCTCTGACCCTCTGTTAACTTTGTTCCTGCAAGTCACTTGGCTCCAAGGGGGCATTTTACTCATCAGTGTCAAAGATAATAGTTACATTCAAGCAATTGTCTTGTATTTGAGCTCATTACAGCAGTATTTGCCAGTTCCTTGGCTGGAACAGAGGCCCAGATGCTGGCATTCTCCACTCTGTTCAAAAGATCCCATGATCATCATCTTTAATGTCTGTCATAATACATCTTTTGGCCTGTCCAGTGTATCTGCTGACTCCTCTGAGTCCTCATTAATGGTGATCAAAGCTCAAGAAAGCTTGTATGGTTGAGAAATGTATCTTGAAATAAATTACTGCCATAGTTTGTACACTGAGGCTGTTGGGTTGCTGTAGGCTAATGAAATGTTCACCATGAGAGAAAAAGGTGAGCCAGAGGTTTTAGGTCAGTAAATTCTTTCTAGAGAAGGAGGTGGTGGGAGTTTAGCTTTTCCTGGAACATTGCATTGAAGAGAAAAGTATTGATTGGGATTTGTTGGTTTTGTGCTCTAATCAGATTGTTAGAGCATCTTGGTGTGTGTTTTAATATCCAGTAGTGCAGAAAAATGCAGGGTGAAAAGAAAACAAAGTTGTTTACTAAAGGAGGGAGTACAGCTCATCATGCTTGAAATCTCAGGGTCTATAGACCTCTAGGAGCCTCTTGTGGGAGATGTTTTGTTAGGACATTTGCTTTAGAGATCTGGTTGATTTTTGAGTATGTGATGGATGCAGATGTAAGAAAAGTTTGTCACAGAAATTCAGAAGGTGGAATTTATTACAGTCTGCTATCTACTCAGTTCATTCTTGCACAGATGTGTTTTACTCTAATGGTAGAAACTTTTGTAGTGTCTCTGGAACCAAATTGGCAGAAATTTTCTTCATCTTAGAGTTAGTGTTTTATTTTGGCTTTCTGTGCTCAGGCCACTGAGTGGCTTTATAGTCGAGGTGCCATAAGAAGCTGGTGGGAAGGGGCGAGGTACTCTTGGGTCAGAAGTGTTGCACCCATGTGCATTTGGAGTTCAGCATTGAAACTTAAATAATTAATAGGGCAGTTTCATAGCCCTTCTTGTGGACTAAGGTCAGCATCCTGTGAGAAATTCAGGATCAATTTTATGTTGTAAATTAGTCACATATCCTTTACAAAAGGAGAGGGCAGAACAGTAGGAGCTTCCAGATACTTTCCTTTTGCTGCCACCTTTGTCTCAAATTTTAACATGGTGTCAGGCACATACTTTTTTCGGTTGGTATCTAACCTTGCCTGCATGTTGGCTCATTTTGGTTGTGGTGCTGTCCGTAAGTGGAGAAGGATAGTTAGTTGTTACTTTCTCACATACTGAGAAATATGAGCAGCTCACATTTAACTCCTCCTGCTGCTGCGTGAGGTTGCTGAACAGTGGAGAGGAGTGATTATGGTTGGGGGATTTCAACAGGCAAAGCTCCTAGAGACAGAGGTGCCATTCTCATCACCATTTGGTTACATTTCTGTAGGGACCAGATCCTGGTAGGCCCAGCCAGTTTTCTGCAGAGCAACATCAGCAGAACTCAAATGTTGCAGAGAGCTTGGTGTCACTGGGGACAAAATTACAAGGGAAATGGTGGGTAGTCTGGCTAACAGATGGGTTTGGGGGAGGATATCTTGCTCTGGTGTGTGGAGCATTTCAAGAGGTTGATGGAATGACTATTACCACATGTATTTCAGCTGCTGTCATAGAGCAGCTGGTGTGTTGTCAACTTGATCTTTTCATTTTGTGGGTTTTTTTGGTTTTGGGGGTTTTTTTGGTGGACTTTTTAAGAAGAAGAGTTAGTGGAAGAATTTTGTTGATCTGAGTGAGTTGTACTTCACCGTCACCATGAAGTAAACATTGCTATAGTGATAGGTGTTTACTGCTCAGAAGTCTGTGTTTCACAACCTTAGGTATCCTGTTGAGTGGGAAAACTAAATTTCCCTGTAAGCAGTGGTCATGGCATTCCCTGGCTCTGAGCATAGTAGGTAACTTTGTCAGGAGGTTATGCACGTTTCTGCTACAGATCAGATTTTTTTTGTTTGTTTTACTGGGGTTGGTTTTTTTGTTTTTCTTTTGTCTGTTTTTATTTTTATTATTTTCAGTAAGAAGAAAGAATAGGGTTTGAGCGTTCTTTGCTGTGTAAAGTAGATGTTGCCTTATAGCCTGAATTCTGCTCTTGATGTTCCCGTTACCAGGGACATTGCCATGGGAAGGCTGCTTACCCTTACTGTGCTCCCAGGTGATGTCTGATGGTGGATGGGGTGGCTCCATGTCCTAAGTATACATGAGGATGTTCTGTGGAGTGCTTTGAGATCTTGACAAAGAAGATAAGCACCAGAATGCAATTAATTTCTTTCCACTTCCTCCAGGCGTTTCACAGATGGCTTCCATCCTTGAGTCCAGGAAGCACCAATGTCATAGTGAGTGGTAAAGACAACCTAACAGGAAGCTTGATCAACATCATCAGTTTTGATCTCCTCAGCAGGATGGACAAGCAACTTAAGAGCACATTCCAAGTAGTTATTGTTGTAAGTGGTACATGAAAATTTTCAAGTTAATTGTATACTGCAAATGGGGTAGCCTTTGTACAGCAAAGAAGTGTGAAGTGGGCCTTATTTAGGACTGAAAGTATCATGTATTTGTGGCTGTGATCACATCTGTCATCACAAATACAAGCATGAGGTTTCTCTGAAACCTTCTGAAATAACAAGTAGAGTTTAATTCCTTTCTGGTTCCTAAGGCTGTCTT
The DNA here is from genome assembly GCA_013400735.1 of Pomatostomus ruficeps. Classification (NCBI taxonomy): domain Eukaryota; kingdom Metazoa; phylum Chordata; class Aves; order Passeriformes; family Timaliidae; genus Pomatostomus; species Pomatostomus ruficeps. The sequence continues at coordinate 191,001 of VYZT01033221.1, read as the reverse complement.
TTCACTTTTACTGGTTATGGTGCCTCTCTGATTTCATTGTGCTTGGTCCTGTCCTCTGCTGGGGAGGAAAGTGTTTAATGTGATGTGTCAATACAATAGTCTTGGAATTGTGTCTTCCTAAGTCTTGGACTTCAGGGCAGTGTTAGGGTTTATCCAGTAAACCAGATAACCTTTCAACATCAAGTATGTGGGTAAAGCATCAAAAAAATCTCCCTTAGGTTGTGTTCCACTGACAATCTGCATTAAACCTTTGATCACTTCTATCGTTTCTTTTGTAAATTACTTCAAATTCCTGTTTCTGTCTTTTTACAGAGCTACAGTAAATGGCATTTTTCTGGATTTCAGTTACTAAAAATTCAAAACATCTAGTGTTTCAAATCCAGCTTGGATCAACAGAGAGCAAAAGTGTATATGTAGCTTACTATGAGTGTTTGATGTTCTCAGTCTAGTTTTCAGCACCCATGTACACCCGTCCAAAGATCATGACAATTGGAACATAATGATATTTTTGTTTCTCAGCATCAGACGGGAATGTGGCAATAGATGGAGTTCTTTGGAGAGCAAGCTACTCATGGGGGAACTGATCTTTTATATATTTTCTTCTACACATTCTCTGACAAAACATTTTGTCAAGGTGGAAATGCAGATTATTACTTTTGTAGCCTTGAGGCTAGTGCCTTGTAACTTTTAATCAGCTCTGAACTGGCAGATGTTCTTTCTGTGCGTTTATATGTTCAAATTTGGACCCTCTGTAGGTTTTTACATATTGTAGTAGTCCTACTGAGCTTTTCTGCTTTTTCTTCCAATCTTCTTTTGGTGGCTGGGAAAATTAATGTAGCTTATTTGTTATTTAGGAAGGAGAAGGCTGTGCCTGAGAGGCTAAGCAGTTGCATTGGCTTTGCATGCTTGTTTCTACACAGGTGGAAAAGATGAGAATGTACCCTTGGAGGGTGCCGATTACTTTTCTTGTCTTAGGTTCTGCCGTACTATAGCAGTAGAGGTGAAGCCCATTTGAGGGTGATGTCTGAAGTAGGAGACTATTACCCACCTGGTGAGCCCTATCAGCAGAACAGTTGGATCTTAATTAGATTTCTTTTCTCCTTATCATTTGCATTAACCCCTTATTAAGGGAACTGGCACTGTATAGGCCTCCTATGTTTGCTTTGTTTAAAAGATACATAGAGGCAAATGAATATCAGTTATGGAAATAATGTTCCTCTTTCTCCTTCCCTCTCCAGCCCCCTCAGCTCACTTTTTTTTTGTGTTCATTTATGATTCATGCCTGCAAGGTTTCATTTTTGTTCCATTTGCTTGCAGCTGCAGGTTTGAATGCAGGAAGCCTGCTACTCTGCATCCTGTCTTTTTGTTTAGAATTTGATGTGACTATCCCAATGCCTGAAATATCCTCTGAATGAAAGGCTAGTAATACTAGATAGCTGAGAATACTGTGAATTTGTTCTGTAATCTGCATTTGGACTATGGATCTGAACTGACTTCGCTTTCATGCTTGTTTTGTTTCAGGATGAATCTCATTTCCTGAAGAACACAAAAACTGCACGCTGCCAAGCTGCCATGCCCCTACTCAAGGTGTGTATGCTGGGTGCCAAACCTCTAACTGCTAATGTCATGCTCTCAGGGCACTGTTGCTCCACTTAGCAGGTTTAGAAGCCAGCAGCTGAATTCTTTTGGTGTGCAAGGGGAAATCCAGGTAATAATGTAGATCCAAGAGTAAAATTTGTCTTTACCACTTGTTTCCGTACAAATATTAGATGGCAAAACCTAACAAAACAACTGCAGAAGCTTCCTTGATGGAATTGTGATACTGCCAGTGTTGAGTTCTATGGTGATGGGAAGAAGGGAATGTCAGAACTTACTGGATGTGTTCAGTGAGAGTAGAAAGAATATAGTGGTGTCAAAATAGCTTGTTAAATGAAAATAATCATTATCAGTTACTTCTCGGCACACAAATCGCTGCTGCATGTCAGAATGACATTGCCTAAGGCCTTCCCTGGCTTTGGTTTAGGGCTCTAGACTGTTACTGCAAGCGTCCAATGTATTGGTGTGGCTGGGGCTTCAGAGCATTCCTGCTGGTCACAGTACAGAACTACTTGGACATGGCAGAATGTGAGGTCAGCGGGACAAGTGACCTGCAGAAGGGAGGCAGTAGTCAATTACGAGATACCAGGAGAAATGTAAATTCTAACATTGGCCTGTTGTCCTGGGGTCAAAGAATCAAACTCGCCCTGGTAGCCTGTAACAGATACAGATTAAAGTTATTAAAGTTAGGCACTGCAGGGTCTGTACATTAGAAGAAGGTAAACGCAGTTCCTCTTCAACAATTAATCAGCAAGTGTGTATAAAGAGAAGATTTGATCTGTGATGGCTTTAGAGCAACCAACTTCTATATGCAAGATTCTTAATGGCAAGCTGAAGGTGGTTGTCCTTGAATAACTTGGTTGTTCCTAAAGGCCTGACTCGTGTCTTCTCTTGGTTTTCAAATCACTTCAGGCTTTTAATGTTTGGAAACTAAGTAGGAGGTCCAATTCTATGAGCAGTTTGAAATACAATAATTAGGGTGTATGTCTGAAAATCGTGGAAAATAACAAATTCGCCTTGCTGCAAAATTCTCAAAAAACAGCCTCATCCTTTGCTACTTGAAGCTTTGTACAGATCAGCTTGTCAAAATTTTTTGCAGGCTGCAAGATATGAGAATGAAAGATGGTAGCTGTTAGGCAGAGGTTAATTGCCTATATGCACTTACTGAGAATTTACAGTTTTATGTTGTCACATCACTGGTCTTAAAGGATTGAGAGCTCATGCTTCTGAAACTGAATTTCAGTCTTCCGAAAGCATTAAGAGTTTCATGTTCATATCGTGCATTATCTCACCTGCAGTGAGCATGCAGTACCAGATGTTTTGTGTTAGATGTTCAGGTAAATTTTGTTTGCCTGCTTGCTGACTAAAATTTCTGAAGTATTTGCTTTAATAGCAATTTTTTTCTCTCCTTGCTTTCCAACGTAGACATTTTGCTCTAAAACTATCCCATTTGGCAGGTTGTGTCTTCAGCTCCTACTGAGTGATGCTGTAGTCACTACTGGCACAACACATCACACCAATGTTTTCGTATTTGAAAGAACTGCCAAAATATCAGACGCTTTCATCACTTGAATACTGAATTTAACAACTGTACTATGTCATATTTATAGTAAGTAGCCAGTGGGGTAGAAACAGGAGTATTTTCATTATTTCACATGATACCTTGAAATTACTGAATAAGAGGTGTAGCTAAACATGCTGCTGAGGATAATATTAGTGTTCTTGCCTTCTCCATGTTAAAAGGATTTGAGCAGCAGTAGGGCTCTTAGAAGAGACCAGAAAAAGGTGTAACTGTAGGCAAGTCCTTGATAGGTAAACTGCTTCCAGTACCTCAGTCCCTACCTTAAGGTCACAGTGTGCAGCTGTGCCAGTGCTGTAAACAGAGCCCCTGGAGCTAACTTATGCCTTGTTTGTCTACCTTCTAAGCATTGCCACTTCTAACTGTTGTTAGCAGTATACGCTATCTGGAACTATAAACTATCTGGAATTGCCATAGTTGCTTGTATTTCCTATGAAGATCACAGTGTCCTAAAGCATAAAAGCTTGAACTGACTTTTAGGGACAGAAAAAAAAAAAAAAGCTACTTAAGAAGTGTTATCCTTGGTCCTTACATGCTACAAAGTTTTATGAGTCCATAATGACACTGGACAGATCTAAGTTAAAATGTTTTGGAGAAATGTTTCTGTCAGTTCCATCCATACTTAATTAATTATTTTTATCTTGATAGAGCCTGCTCTTTTGACTTCTCCATTTGAATAATAAATAAAATACATAAGTTGTTGCATGTGTTTATATAGAACTGCACAATAATCAGATTAAATCAGTACATTGATAATAAAGATGACTTACCTTGGATATTAATTTCTAATTTGACTTGTTAGACAGCCAAACTTGAATCACCACCTCTGAAATCTTTAGCACATGGTTATAGCATTTAAATCCTTACTTTAGTTTTAATATCTGACATTGACCAGTTTTCAGAGTGGTATTTTTAGCCACTCAGTAATAATTCATCTTTTCGTGCTCTCTTGTATATATTGCAGAGCAAGTGTGGTATGGAATTGCCAAGCAAAGCCATGTATCAAAGATGTCACCTAAGGTTGTCAGTTGGGAATTTTTAGACATTCTTTTAATATTAACAAAAGCCACAAATTTTGTGTGTGCAGCACTCAGTATCTTTTCTGACATACTTAGCTGCTACTCTGAGAGATTTAGAAAAGTTTTACTTGAGACAGAGGAAGAAATTTTATAATGGCTGGATGTATGCAATGGCTGTGCTCGCTGCCTAATGGTTTGCCCCGTGTTGTCATTAGATTAGAGTAAATATATAGACACGTTATGCCAAATTTACTGTTAGTGGACAGAACTTTGAGAGGAACTTACAATTGCATGAACAGTAAGATAGGGTGAAATAGCAGCAGCAAGATGTTTAGGCCATATTTCTTATTCCCTTCATGTTCCAGTGGATGTGCAAACTTGTGGGCGTGCAGTCTTGTACGTGGGGGAGAATGCTCTGTCTGCCTACGTGGAAGCAGGTGGCAGAGTTTGCACACAGTCTGTGTGCATCCCTGCAGAATTACGGAGGAGGATGGATTGAAAGCTGTAGTAGAAAACAGTCCTTTGAAGTTTGGTCATGTAGCAAAAATCCTGCTTTCAAAGTCAGCCGGCTTTCACGCCCGCAGGTCTGTGCCGGCAGCTGCCTGAGATTTGTCTCCAGGTGCAGCACCTCTCGCGGCACTCGAGGGCGAGAGGTTGCTGTGTTCAAAGCGGTCTTTGTGTCTTGTTTCCATGCACATCAAAGTGAGAACAGCTTCATACTGTTAGGCTTTAGTTGAGTCACCAGAAGGCCTGGTAAGGCCTGGCATGTCCTTGCCCCTAATTCAAAACTGTGGTAATTGGTAATAGGACCTACTTGTCATCTTGCTGTTTTCTGTAGTCTCATGTTTGGGACTAAGTTCTCCTGGGAGTACTGACAATACTGGTTGTTCCCTTCACCTCTGCCCTGGATCTGCTTCCCTGAGAGGCAGAAAGTGTCAATAGTATTACACTACTTGTAAGCATTTTGTTTTTTCCTTCAAGATTAGACTGGCTCAGAGATGTAAACATAGGAGAGGGAGTATACATACTACCACTGTCCTTAAAACAGCAAAGCCTCAGGGATGTAGATGGAGAAGAAACAAACAAAACAGAAGTTTTTCACAGGTCTCTAGTGGGATCTCTTGGAGACCAGAGTGGAAAGGATTCTACCTATTTTGACCAGCCAAGGTGCTACATGGTCTTTATTGTTCTGTAATTGCATGGAGTACTACAAGGCATGGAAACTAGGGAAGGTCCCAGTGGAAAATAGATGAGTTTTTTGGAAGCATGACAATAAGTAGTGAAACTGAGAAATAAAAGGTACTATCTAATAAAAAATTTCAGTGACATTAAATGTTCTTATACTGTTTGTGCTCTCTATGAGCATTGTTCTCCAACATGTAGGTAATTACTAATTTGATTGTTCCTGTTGAGCTGCTGTTCCAGTTAACAGTCTGATGCATGTCCTGATGTTTGCAGGGTTAAAGGTCTTTGGTTTTGTTATGGGAGTCCAAATACATTGTGTGGCTGGAGTCTAAACCTTCTGTGCTTGTTGCCACAGAGCAACTTAAAAATAATAGGGCGAAACAGGTCCATGCTGAAGATAGAAGGTGAGGAGGGAACACAAAAATTTCCATTTCTGTTAGGAAATAAACAGCAGCTGTCTTAAGGTGTTACAAATTTGTATGGATTAGATAAATAAACCTTTCCTTATTGTCACCTGCTGAGAGAAGGAACTTCATCTTGAAACTGAAGAAGCTGTGGGCCCTCAGGGCTTCATCTTCAGATCTGCTCTTACCTTCCAATTTCTTTTCCTTCTTGGAATAGGAAGGCAGTTTAATTTGCTTCAGTCATGGCTTATCACTGCTGTTTGACACACATTGTCTGTATAGATGTCACTTAACAATAGGGAAAAGTATTTATATTTTTGGAATAATTACTGTAGGATCATCTTATGAAATGCAGAGCCTTATCTCTTGCCCAAGTACAGAAACAGACTCCTCAAAGCAGCTGCTACTCTTCCCCTTTATCAAATCTTCTATTTAATCAGGTGATTGTTTTATTATGGCTCCTCTCAGATTTTTCATTTTGCAGGATAAGCTGTTCTGAAGCTAAGGAATTCAAAATGACAGAGTAAGCAAAAACTGGGGACACGAGTAATTGTACAGCCAGAACCAGCCACACTTACTTAAAAAAGTATGTCAGTCTTTTAGCATATGGCAGACCTCATGCTGTGAAATTCATTTAACACAGAGACAGTGATTGTATGTTAATGAGGCTCTTTGCTTGTTCAATTATTTGTTTGTCACATAACCCCTCTGCCTTGCCTACTCCCCTTTGAATCACTGGTTGCTGGGTCTTGACCTCTAAATTAAGTGCCATAATTTATTCTTTGACTTTCAAAAGTGACTTTTTTAAATGTTCTCACAGCTGTGGAATTAATTCTTGCTGGTGTATTGTGTAATGCTACAAAGCCACATTTGTCTTAGGCTACTTAGTAAATGAGAACTTCAGACCAGGTCTCCACCAGCTCCATGAACTTCATGCCTAAATACAACTGAGCAGTTAATGTTAGTTCTTCTATGTGGAAATATGTATCAGTTGATTACAGATCTGATATTGCTAGGAAGTCCTTTCTGGCCCCTGCAAACTTACTTTCTGTGGTGTTGTTCCACATTATTGTTACAGACCTTTGAAGAGAGGCTACGTGCTCACTCTTGGCAGCACGGAAGGTTCAGCAGGAAACAAGAATTAAGCAGTGATCAGCAGAGACTTCTCTGCAGGAGCAAATCTTTATTGGCATCTATTCAAAATTAGTTGCCACTAGCAAAAGAAATGGGAATCAAAGCCATTTCTTTCATCCAGAATTTAAGTCAGCCTTCAACACTTGGAAATTTGTTGTCCTAGGTTTTTTTTTTTTAATTCTGTTCTTTCTTGAGCTCCATCTGTCATGGGTTTTAAAATTGAAAGGGACCTTTGGAATTATGAGTTAGACCACCTATGTTCCAGGTAATTTTCTGGAATTAATTTCTGAAGTTCTTTACAGTTCTTGTAGAGTTAGAGTCTTCCGGAGTTTGTTTGCTTGTTTGAGTTTTTTGTTGTTGTTGTTTTTATTGGGTTCTTTTTTTTACTTTTCAGTTTGCTTAAAATGGTTGATTAGAAGACATGTCACAGCCCTTGGTAAGAGCTTGCAGTGGTTGAACACCCTGTCTGTTCAGAAGTAAGTTACACACAGCAAAGCAGCAGCTGGACAAGTTTAGAATTCAAATAACCTGTAACTTCATCATCCTCTCTTTTGACATCTATTTAGGGATTAGGGAAGGAGCCTGACTAATAGTTTTGACTACTGGGGAATTAGTGTTCCATCCTCATCTTGTGCAGCTTCCGGGGAACACTCTCTGAAGAGGGAGGGCCTTGAGAATGGCATAAACTCTTTCAACACAGTTGGGTTTATGTTGCCTTTATGGTGTCCCTGGTCTGTTCCAAGTATGCTGTTCTTGCTTTAGCTTGATCCAGGGTTTTCTTACATGAGATGTCTGTAATCTCATGACCTTCATGTTTTCTTTTTTCTGGCAGTTGCCTTCTGTTGGTCCAGGAGGAACAAGTTTAATTTGGAGGTTTCTTGCATTCATGGGACTTGCTTGTCTTGCGTTTCAGCAGATTTCTCAGGGTAGTGTTAGTTTACTCCTCAAAGGTTTCTGCAAGGTGTCAGATATTGTCTAGGTTCTGTTCAGTTGTCTTCTAGTGTTCCCTTAATTTAAAAAACTGACCTGATTCTGCTTGATCACTGCTTCCTCATGGGATCTGGTATCTCTTGTCTCTGTGACTCCTTCCTCGTTTGAGTAGCATAGGCACCTCTGTCTTGTCCAAACTAACTTTCACCTTCTGACACATTCAAAGGTTTGACCTCTCCTCTTACTTAGTCCACTAAATACCCCGCTTTTTTCAATGTTCATGGGAATTGTCTGCTCCTGGTGGTGATCACATTTCCCTCTGATCTGTTTAATAGGGATGATTGGAGAAGGCAAGTCCCACCTTGATCACAGCCTATATATAAATAGCTGATAGAGTCTTAAAATTAATTTCCGGAACTCTTTTTCCACCAGATTTGGTTGGTAAGTGGATGAAACAGCTGAATAGATCTGGGTGACTTGTTGATCTCAGTGAAACGATAAAAGAATTTAATTTTCTTTTTCATTTAAATGTGAATGAGCTGTTGGTACAGATGTCACTCAACAACCTCTTTGTTATTTTAATGAACCTGTATTAAACCATGCAGGAAATTGCAAGGCACATGTAATTTAACTATAATATGTGAATTTACAGCAGTAGAAATTTGTAGCTTTTATCTAATAATAGAATTAGGTAATAGTGAAGGTATGAAGGTAGAAGTGCATCTAGAAGGATTTAATGTCTATAGCGTAATTTTTTCCCTCACTTCTTGGGAGCACCTACTTTAGATACAGGTTTTCCACCCTCTTCCTGTCTCCCCTACAACACATTTTACAATCTTCTTACATGATTTGTATTTATTATCTCATGTTCTAGCATCCAGGCAGCTGTGCCTACACTCACCATTGGCTGTCAGATCTTCTGGCCCTGCTTCAGACAGCTTCATTTCTTTCTCCTTGCTAGTGTAATTTTTTTAAAAAATTAACAAGTAAGAAAAAAATCCTCCTTCTTTGTATCTCTTCTGCTTTTGTGAGAAAGACCGTCTGCTTGTGGCTTGCAGTGGCAGGTTTATTATGAGAGAATTTATTTTGGAGGTGGGGATGTACCTGAGAGGATTTGTCATTTGCCAAATGGAAAGCTGAGCCAGGCATAAGGTATTAATGTGTCTAGTGGGTAAATGTTGATTCAGAAAGTATTGTAGAAAAAATGGATGTCCACTTCCCTTAGAGCATGTGGATGGGTATTAAGAAACTGTGACTTGTCCTACTCCCTAGAAGTTTGAAGCACTGTCCTTGAGTGTCTTCAAGCAGGGACGGCTGAAAGCACCTGTGGAGGTGAAGCACTCTTCCATTTAGGGTACTTGAATGGGGGCGTCTGCGATTTTCTTTCAGGACTGGGTGACTTGTTAAGTTCTGCTTTGTTATGAGCTGTATGGTAATGATGCCATGCTTGGCTTTCCCAGGCTGCCAAGAGAGTGATCCTGCTTTCGGGAACCCCGGCCATGTCCCGGCCCGCCGAGCTCTACACGCAGATCGCCGCTGTCCAGCCAACCTTCTTCCCACAGTTCCACTCCTTCGGGCTACGCTACTGTGATGCCAGGAAGGTACTTCTGTGGGAAAGTGGCAAACTGGGACTTTGCAAACAGCACTCTATTTTTTTTCAAAATGCGGAGATTTTTTCGTTTCTTCCTCCTTCATTCTGCCTGATATTACATCTTTTCTTGAGAAAGTCTCTCTGCAGAGTAACATTTTGGAAGCTCTTTAATTGAGGACCTCTAGGTGCTGCAGTGGTGGGCCTGACACATGAAGGCAGTAGTGCTTCTTGCCTTGAAAGCCATGGAAATAAAAAGCTTGGGGGAAAAAAATCCTCAAACAAATGTGGCCATAACTGGTGAAAGGAGCCTATTCTTATCAGCTATTGCCCCCCTGAGTTTCTTAAAGGGGCAGAGTAACTATGGGGCTTCTATAGCAGCAGCAGGTTTGGGCTAATTGATTTAAGAAAAAAACCAACCAAAACCAGTTTCTAGTCTTAGTCACTGTTTGATAAAGGCCTTGTTGCTTGGGATTTTGGATTTTATACCTCCAGGTAAGTAAAAAAATGAGGACTTGTAGTCTATCTTTGTATTCAACCTCTTCTAATTTAGGAAAGGGATGCAGTCCTCAGCATATCTTGAAAATAACTCCTCTGCCAGCTGCTCAGCAGTTGTTTCCACAGAGTTATAGTCCAACCACTGCAAGAACTTGGCTTTGCAGGAAGCCAGCATTTGCAGCCACGATACAAATATCTGCCTTGCTGCCAAGGTATGGGCAACTCACCTGTACTTGAATTTGCCATCCCTAGGGCTGCTGTGTGTGTTGGAACACTCACTGCTAAGAGAAGAGCTTTTGCTGCTGTTCCTTGTACAAGGAGGCTCTAGGATCTTCTGTGCTGATTGCATGGACACAAAAGAGGAACTCAAAACTCCCTACAGCTCTGATTCGGAGTGGCTGGAAACACCAAATGACCATTTCAATGTTCAGAAATATTTACTGAAGAACTGAACATCATCAGTGTATGCCATAAAAATAGTTACAGCTATTTGTAGGGCTTTTGTGTTTGTTTTCTGTTTGGGGTAGCTAACATATACCAAGTCTCCATTAAGAAGATTCTTACTGCAGTCTCATATAAAATTCTTGAATTCCCTTTTTCCTAGATCTGAATGCCCACTTTTGCTTTCATAGCCAGTGTAGTGCTGTTCTATGTATGTCCAAATGTGCAAGTCAGAGGAGCGCTTAATTGGCTTTGGTAGTCATGTGCTGATGCCATTGATTAGAGTAAGGCCATTAGCATGCAGAATCACAGAGCATCACTCCTAGGTCTCGATCCATAGCAGGAATCATACAGAGGGAGAGGCCATGTCTACTGCTAAGTTCATTATCTTCATTATCTTTAAAACTGAAAAATTCCTTTCAGAATGCTTCCTAGAGGGAAATGAAGAGATACAGTTTAATCTTCTTGGTTTCCTGCAGTAAAAAGGAAAGTTGATTTGCAGCATATGAGTCTAAGTAGGTTTGGAGTTTGATGAGGCCTTTTAAGGGTAAAGTTCTGCACAAGTAGCTGTTGTTTCTATTAGGAGGCACATGGACCTTGGATAAAAGAAATAAAATTGTTTTACAGGATCCAGGTTGTACCAATGTGTTCAGTGTAAATGACTTTACAACCTGCAGTGAAACTCAGCATGGAGGTTACAATCTGTATCAGCTTCCCTTCAAAACCTTGGCAGGGTTTCTAGTACAGTTTTGTTTCTGTGTTTGACCTGTCTCTCCTAGACAGCTGAACAGTGTTGGTCTTCTCCATGCTCACCTGGGACATTTTGTTACAGTTAATGTCAGTAAATGATAGCATGAACCTAGAAAGAATTTGATTATTAGGAGAAGTGGGACTGCTGGAAATGAAGAGATGTGGGTAGTATTAGAGAAAGAAACGGGACTGCTGAATATTGGGTTGCCATAGATCCACTCGGCAATGAATAAATGTGGAAGGTGTTGGGATGATTGTAGTTGGTTCCCTCATGACTGCAGAGTGTCCCTCACATTTGTTGCTGCACCTCTAACCTGAGACGATGTTAGGAGTTGCATCCTCTCTGAAGAACTGTTGTGGTACGGTACTTCTGCTGTCAGTACTCAGATAGGTTCTTCTTTCTTCCTGAAACTGGCAGCATTACGAGTGGAGGTAGAATTGCACAGAACCAGAGACTTTGCAAGACTTTTGAAGATCAGATCTGTAAGGATGAAAGGTGTTACGTAAAAATGTTTTGGTATTAGTAATAAATCCGATTGCATTGTAAGAGTAAAGAAAAGTTAGCAAACCTGATCCATTCAATTTAAAACTAAAGTCTGACTAGTTTCTGTTTCAAGATTTTAAGACAGAAAATTGCAAATACCTGGCAGATCTGATTAGAAAAGTTATAGAAGTTTATAATTTTTTATTAATTCAACCTCCCAGCATCTGTACTTTTAAAAATGCAGCAGCTGAAATGTCACCTGTTATTTACAAGATATCCCAAGACTGTTTCCCAAAATACATGCTGTGAATTCATTTTTCAAACTGGCTGATCTTGGCAAATATTAAGTAATTTCTATCTGAGCACATGCTCTGAATTCGTAAGAGTTTGGCAGCTTCTGCTAACATTGTAATAAGTTTACTGACTCATATAAGATGCTGTAACACTTTGGTAAGAAAATCACAGATGGAAGCATGTGTTCTGGAATGTTATGGATCAAAGCCAGATGTGTATTTTGGCAAAATATATGTCCCTCTTTTTTCTCTCTTTTCCACAATAGGGTATACTAAACTAAATTTTAATAATTCCAAAAGTAATTATCTCTTTATAACTAGCTAGGTGCAGCACAGAGCTAGGATGTTTCCTTGTTTGCAAATTGTTCCAGCGCCATAAGAAATATATAACCTAAATGTACTGTGGGGACTGTACTTGTGTGTGCTTTTTAATATGTCTGTAGATAGTATCTTGGCTCTGTGTGTGCCTTGTTCTTTCCATATGAGGAAGCTGCTCTTCTGAAATTAATTTGGCCATGTGGACACAAAGCATATATATGACTTGTTATGGAAGTGGAAAGTGGGAAAACTTGGGCTTCTTAGTGGAAAGAGGTAGCCTGAGGAGTATCCAGGCTCCACAGCAGGCCTTGCTGAGCAGCCTAATCATGGTGGTCCCTCCTACTCAGCTACCAGTGCACTGAGCAGTGTGGGCAGTGGGCTCTGGAGGCTGGGCACAGCACCAGGGTGTCCTTCTTGGTTCTGTACATCTGCTCTGCTGGGCCCGTGGAGCCTGAGAAATGCAGAAAGGGAGCATAAAGACTGTGGCTTAGCAATGTCAGCTTTCATGCAGAGTGCCTAAAGCTAATAAACCCAGCTAGACTTGAGTTAGCTTTTCATGGACCTGAGGGATGCATCTGTGTTGCACTCTTGGTTTCACCGAAGCAGAGCAGTTGGTTTTTTGGAGGGTTGGCTAAGATCCAGGTGGGGTTATTAACTCTAGCCCTGCACCACTGGACTGTTGTCAGAGCAAAGTTTTAATTTTACAGGATTCAAACTGGCTTTGTGTTTAGAGTTTGAACTGTTTCCTGCTTTAATGAACCAACTGTAGCTAATTAGATGGTGCCATAATTATCTAGGAATAGATTAAGTCAAATGAGTTTAATGATGGCCCTAAGTACCAGAATCTGAAGTCAGTTAATGGTTCATATCAGTACAATATGGCAATAGAATTGCAGGTTGCTTTATTTTATCTCAACCTGAACTAGGAATGTTCACTTTTGGATATCAGAGAGGTCTTACTTGCCTATAAGCTCTTTGATTCCTCCTCTTCCTGTCCCACAGCATGTTCTCATCCCTTTTCTATCAAAGCACCACCCCTTAATATAGTCAGTAGCATGACTAACCTCATGGCTAGTGTGATTTATTTTTTGTCTCATGCATAGGGGAGGATGGAGGATACAGTGAATACTTTGGAGCTATCTTTTCTTTTACTTCCGTTTATATGTTGTAGCAGGTTTCTCTTGGGGAAGACAAAAGCAATATAGATTCTTAAGGTTAAATCTATTTTCTTAGTTAATGTAGCACACAGAGTGGAGCAGCCAATCAAAGGTGTTGATGCTGAGGCTTCTCACATCTCCATTATGTGCATTTCAGGAGGGAATATGTAGTGGTTTACTTTAGATTATTATTCCAAGACCAGAGGTAATATTTTTGGACACTGCCAGTATTATTTAGAACCAGAGCTATGAGAAAGATCTCACCTCTCTCCCCACATTGTTTTTCAGTATTCCTGTAGCTGTATATCCCTACACTTATTTGTGAAATTTCAGCAGAAAGGTTACTTTTTTTCCTTTGCTTTAGCATTAAAACTGTATTGGTCTCTTCTCTGAAGGAAAATTGTTTGAAAGATGCGTCTTTCAGGGAGTGTACCCGTTTTGATGCCACTGTTGTCTTTCTCAGAGAACAGATGATAGGCTGTGGGGTTGCTGGTAGGAGAAGTGGTGAGCTGAGATTGATTGAACAGGTGTATATTGCGTGCACACAGGATCTTGGAGGATAGGGCAGGTTCAGAGGGGAGTGCTTCAAGGAGGAGTAAATGAATGGCTTGTTCAGATGAGCTTTGAAATGGTGACGCTTTGAAGAGACAATGTTTGGAGTGATGTCTTTGGGGCCACGGTTTATTTATGGTTTGCTTGAGTCTGAGCCAAACATGGTAATGGCAGGAGTATGTCAGGAAGCAGATCAGGAGTCAGGTCACAGTGGAGAACAGGCAGTTCTGACCTAGCATGTCAGACAAGTGTAACAACTCTGTGAAGGCATCTGAGTTAAGGATGTCTGTCCTCATGCTGTTGGAGAATATTTTTGTGTGTCTCTCTGCTTAAAGGTGAGGTAAATGTGCATGCACAGAACTGCAGTGAGTTCTTTTGGCCTGCTCAAAGCTGCAGGTGGAGAGCAGCAACACCTTGCTGTGTGAAAGCAAATACCAGGGCACAGGGCTGGAGTAGGGATCCCTGCCACCTTTCTTGCATAGTCTTCTTCCCTGCACCTCCCTGAGCTCATGTAGATAGGAAAAAGGAAAGCTTGTAAGTAACCTTTTCATGTTGGGTGGATTAGTTTGTACTTTTCTACCTTACTGTCATTTTTGTCAAATCTCCCGCTGACCGTCAAGTTCTTGCCTTGACCAGTTTCCCTGGAAATTTATTCTGCTTTTGGATTACCTTCAGAGCAGTCTCTTACAGGTTTGACACTAATAACTGCTTTGATCTTTCCCAGATGCCATGGGGTTGGGACTACTCTGGATCATCCAACTTAACTGAACTGAAAATTTTGCTGGAAGAGTCCATCATGATCCGTCGTCTGAAATCAGATGTGCTTACCCAGCTTCCAGCAAAGCAACGCAAAATGGTTGTGGTGGCTCCCGAAGGCATTAGTGCAAAGACCAAAGCTTTCTTGGCAGCTGAAGCAAAGAAGATGGCCAAAGGATATGAAAGTGTAAGTCAGAAACTATTTTTGTGATGAGCCGTTGCTATTTCAGGTACTTTTATTTAAAAACAGTAGTGAAAAAACAGTACCCTGAATTCCAAAGAAGGTCAGAGCCATACCTTATGTGAAGGCACAGTTTTAAATGACTGTACAGCACAATCAAAACTAGCTCAGCTTGATTTGCTTTTGATCTAAGTGGTCTACTTTGTCCCTTTGTGTGAAATACCATTTCCTCTCTTTTTTTCTGTCTTGTTAGTAATTTCTGATTGTCTTTCATATCTCCTGCCTCTCTGCTTAATCTCCTGTCTAGCCTTGTAATCTCATTCAGCCTACAAAAACAGCCTTTTTTTAGCTGTGTTGTGAACAGAGCAGTAGCCAAAAATGTGAAGGGTTTATTTTTGCTTTTCTTGTTTGTTTTCCTTGTATGGGTGGAAAATGCATGTTCTAGGCTCCTAGGGTGCTAATACAGTTCTGTAAGAACTTAGGGGTTTTTCCTTGCCATTTTAGTTGGGACACGCTTTCTCAACTAAAGCTGGATTTGTGATACACTTGTCATCCAGCTTGTAGGAGTTGAGTGGGAGGTAGGAAGGGAGGTGTCAGGATTGCTGTGAGTATCTGCCGTACCCAGTGGCGAGGAGGAGACTTCCCCCGTCAGGCCTCTATTGTTGTGCTTTTTTAGGCTGATTTTTTTCTAACAAAGTGTTCATTGGCAGCAGCAGACATCCCAGATCTGTAAGCAAGGAGAAAAGGCATTTTTGAGACTCAAATTTGTTTATCTTTCCTTCTACAGAAACAACAGGAGAAGGAAGCTCTTCTTGTCTTCTTCAGCAGAACAGCAGAAGCTAAAATCCACTCAGTCCTGTAAGCGCCGTGTCATTGCCTCATTCTTTCCCAGTAAAATGTGGTTTTCTGCTGAGAACAGGGAGACAGTGCCTTATAGATAACAGTGCAGGGACATGAAGCATAGCCTTAAGTCAGCCTGGAAAAACTTGATTGTAATTACAATGCACTAAACAGTTTCTTCTCTTGGAGTTATTTGGCTGAATAAGTCTTCTGATTTCATTCCAGATACAGATCTAAACTATAATTTGAACAATTTAAAATAACTTTGTGTTTGGAACTTGGATCAAATTCCCTGGTCTGGACCCTATTTCAATTTAAGGAGTGGGGGAAAAATGAAACTAAAAGCATCAACAGAATTTGAGAAAACAAATACAGCAGTTCTGCTGCAGCAGGAATCCTGAACCAAAAAGCTTAATGAGATGGGCTGAGCTCTAGCTGTAGTGTGCTTTAGCAATCCCATAGCTCCTACTGAAGTTCTTGGCTCTTCCACAGGGCCCACATGGGATCTCAGTAGCAAAAATTTTGTACCACAGGTGTGCTTTTAACTCTCTCTTCCCTAGAAATAATTCCTTTCAGTGTCCTTTCATCCTTAGCCTTTTTGCTGGGACTGCAAAGGAGTTGCTTTAGGTCATAGCCTACCTTTCTAATAAGTAGTATGCTAATAACATGGAAATGGTTTACTTGCCACAGCTCTCCGAATGTAAGGACCAACTGATGTGCACTGTGTGATTTCACAGTCACAGATATTGCTGCAAAATTTGCCTGTTTGGCACAGAACTTCATAGTCCCAGCATTCATTTCTGTAGAAGAGTTTCTTCCTTTTATGTTAGTGAACAGTTAGAAGACTTTCTATTTCAGTTGCAAGTGTGAAGTGAATATAAAACCATGAAGTGCTGTTTACTTGATTCTTTGGTAGGAAGTAGTCAATATTTCAATTCAAGTAGTCAATGCTTCCATTGAAATGACTTGCCATTTGTTAAATAGAATATGGGAATGAGATATAAAAGAATTGTGATGTGTTGGTTGGCATCTGCTTACTACTCTGAATGTTTGCTTTGATATTTGTTTTAAAAAAATTCCAGCAGTCCCACTTCTCTCTCAGATGTCTTTGTTAAATGATACTGTCATGTAATGGGGATCTGAACATTGTGAACCCTGCAGAGCTGTCTGCCATCTTAATGCAGTGCTGGAAATCCTTCTTGGTCTTTTGTGATAGTTGCTGGTGGCCTAAGGTGTATTGTATTTAGCAAAGGTCTTGGTATTCCTGATCTTCTCAAAACTTTGCTGTTCCAAAGAAAAGATAGCATTTGTATTATCTGTATGGGCTTGTAGCTGTTCCTTAGGCTCCAGCTGACCTGATTGTAACACAAGTTACATAGCAATGGGTTCTGTAGCTGTGCTGCTAGTCCATGGGAAAAGCTAGATGTTTTCCTTTAAGTGCATTTAAAAGGAGTCTTGTTGCCTTTCATTGGCCATTAGCCTATATGCATATGGATAACTCCTAGAAATAGCTGATTAATTTAGACTCTTAAGCTGGAGTAAACTGTCAATGGGAACCCTTGCAAGAAAAGGTATTTATTTCTGATCAATGTGTTTAGATGTCTTTTCTTCTGATATAAAAACAATCCCCAGGAAACTGAGGAAGTATAACTGCATACAGATTATTTTAGTGTATTATGATGGTGCAGAAGTTAGAAATATGGATGGGTGAGTGAGATTGTAATTAAGTATAGATGACCTTCAGTTAATTGGCCTGGGATGTCATATTCCAAATAGGATATAATAAACTGATTCTCTTTGATACCCAAGTTCAATGTAGGCAGCTGGCTGCCCGTGGTGAAGAAAAAATGAGGGAATTTTTCTTTCTGTATTTTAATCTGTAGAAGACTTGACTTGCTACTTGCACTTTACTGCAGCTTTTTATGCTAGCCCATTTCCTAATCTCTGTGTATAGATGGGCAGTATCTTCAAAATTTGTTATGAGCAAAGCACATAATTTTATAGAGTTTTGGTGTTTTTCCTTTTTCATGTAGAGAATACATCCTGGAGTTACTGGAAAGTGGGAATAATAAATTCCTGGTTTTTGCTCATCACAAGATAATGCTGGATGCAGTAGTTGCAGAGCTGAAGAAGAAAGTAAGTGACTCACTGATTTGTCTTAACATTATCACTATTCCAGCTTCAAAGCTGTTGAAGAGTCGCCTGGATTTATGGCTGGTCAGATAGTTTAGGACAGTTAGTGACAGAGATAATTTCTACTTGCTGTGCTTCTGAGTGTGCCCTTCACCGAGGGACCTGAGCTGTCAGGGTGAATGCCTCACAGGATGCACTTTGTATTAGCTGAATGGCTTTTATTGTATTTAATGTTCTTTAATTCCACTGTCTGCCCTGGAGCTTGTGAATTCTTGGAGGAGTGTTACCCTGTGTGGCCGTTGTTCTCCAGGCTTTCCTCAGAGGGAGAATGCAACTACCCAAGCCCACCATCCCTGCCTGCCTTTACCTCTGTGGTGCTCTTACATTTTTGAACTAAGATACTGTAGGGAGATTTGACAGACCTGACAATCATTTCTTTTGACTTCAAAATTGTTTGTCTAACTTTTCATGTGAGATTTCCATGGATCCTCCTAAAGCATGCTGGGTCATGCTGGGGCAGTGTGAAGAATGGTTTAAGATAACATTCCAGACCATAACCCACAGTGGCACTGGTGACTTTGCTCAGTGGCAGCATTGGACGTGGAATCCCCTAAAATATGGAAAGAGTATATGAGAAAGGGGACACCAGATCTCTAAATAGCATCTTCTGCCTTTTCACAGCACGTTGAGCACATTCGCATTGATGGCTCCACATCTTCAGCGGAGCGGCAGTCTCTGTGCCAGAAGTTCCAGTTCTCAGAGAAGCAGGCTGTGGCTGTCCTTTCCCTCACTGCTGCAAACATGGGCCTGACATTGTCTGCTGCAGATCTGGTAGTGTTTGCAGAGCTCTTCTGGAACCCAGGGGTAAGTGTCCTGGAGGGGACAGGCGTTGGATGTTCTCTGGAGAGTAGAAATGTTGCTGATTAGGAGATGTAATGGGCAGGTGACTTTCTCTAGGGTTTTTCTCTTTCCTTTTCTGATGTCTTGCTGTCTCTGCAACCACAGGTGCCAGGGCTCGAACCTGTGAGGCTGGTTTACACAGCTTGCTGGCAGGGGAGGGTGGCACAAAACGGAAACACTCTTCTGTCTTAATTTGACAGAGCTCTTTTAAGGATTTGCCCAGCCAAGACCTGAAAGGGTCCATCATCAGTGCTGACCCTCTAATTCTGAAAAGTGCTCAGTGCCTTTTGGGAACCTGATGTACCAGATTACTTCTTGGCATAGTCTGTGTTTGAGAATACAGATCTTAACAGGATCCAGATGAGAAACAGTTGCTAAGCAGAAGAAACGCGATCTTCCTGTTCTCTGCTGCTTACACTATTTCTTAGATGTTGTAGTTCTCACTTTTTGTCATGTTTTTACGTTAAGATTTTGATCCAAGCAGAAGATCGGGCACATCGAATTGGACAGACCAGCTCCGTTAATGTTCACTACCTGGTGGCTAAAGGCACAGCAGATGACTACTTATGGTAAGAAGTGAGAAAGACACTTTAGTTCTCCTGCCACCTGTTTCCACTGTTTGTACAGATGTGGTGTGAGGGGCTAATGTTGGTGCTCATGTCCACAGCCTGTGAAGGGAGGATCAATACGTGCCAGTCAGGGCTGCTTCGAGCTGTTGACATGGCCTGGCTGCAGTGGACATGAGTAAGTGGCTGACAAGCAGGAGGAATAAAAGTAGTTACCTGACAAAGAAAGGGCTCTTAAGAGAAATTCTGGGAAAGCTAATGCATTTAAAACCTTCAGTCTTTGTATAAGGAGGAATTGTCTTGGACAACAGCCCAGAACATTCCTGTGCTAGGGTATTGTAAAGTGCTGAGACTTTCAAACAAAGTCAGCAGACATTGGAGATGGTTCAGTATATTTTAGATAGGTTTGAGGAGCAATCTGGCTGCTAAGTGCTTGGACAGGGAGCTGTGGAGGAGAACTGCACTGTTGCTTTCTTCTTGCTCTTCAGGGAGCCCTTCAGATGCTATTGACCCACCTCTGGAGCTGTGGTATGAGCCTTTTTGGCTGCAGTGAGAGTTATCAGTGGACATTAGTCCTTAGGGCTGGGGAATCTGACATCTGGGGGTGGGGAGGATCTGAGAAATCTTTAGTGCTGCAAGGGAACTGACCTGCAAATGATGAAAAGAAATTATCCACCAGCTGGTTCATTTAAAGTCCAAAATTACATCTTTATTACCTTGTTTAAAGGAATGAATGAACTAAGTGAACTTGTGCAGTTCCCAGAATATCTTGATGGCAAGTAATTATAACCCTACAATGCAAGGATCTGGAAACTGATGCATCACCCAAATTTCATGGAAGTTAATGACAGTAATTCTGCCTTTATTTGTGAAATGCTGTCTGTGCAGTCATTAGTGCTTAATGGGGAAGAAATACGGCTCTCAAAAGGACAGTGGCATCTTTTTAAAGACAAGAAAAAGAACAAGAGGACGAGGCTATTTGGTAAATGCATTCATTGTGTCGTGGCCTTGGCATCTTTCAATGTCCAGTCTGCAGGTGTAGCCAGGACCTCTTGGCCTCTTGGGCCAGTGATGGATTCTTCCTCCTGCTGTACACTGGGAGTTATCCTTGAAATGCTGATGCATATCTTGTTGGGGTTTACCACTGCTTGCCTTGGAGACTGAGCACACAGGCTACTAGGAGTCCCTTTTAGCTGCATCTTCTTGTTCTGACTTCGTACCATTGGTGTTGCCTCAGTCAACTAGTTTCCCTATTGGATGTGTGTGTTCTCCAAATGTTTATAGTCCAAAATCCTTTAAGTGTTACCAATTTAATTGATTGATACTTGTTTAAATTGGATTGATTGATTGATTGATATCCCAAGACAGCATACAGTGATGATAAACAAGAGCAGGACAGGTTAAGGAACCAACAAAGTTTGATAGAAGAGCCATCTTTATACCCAGTTGTATCCTTTTTTAATCTACACATAGTAAATGGAGCAGTGTCCTTGATGGTACTTCTTTCCTTTCAGTAATACCCCTTTATCACTCCTAGGCCAATGATTCAGGAGAAAATCAAAGTGCTGGGCGAAGCTGGTCTTTCAGAAACCAATTTCTCCGAAACAGCTGAGTCAACTAATTACTATCCTAAGGTAATTGACCTGAAAGAATATTGGTGGTCCTTGGGAAAGGCTGAATGGGCTTTGGCTTGTGTGCATCTAGATTGGCACGGCTGACCTTACACCTGTTCTGCATTAAATGCTGCAGACCAGATTGTTCAGCTCCTCCCAGGATCCATGCCTTGGCTTGGACTCTCCACAGAGGTTCCAAACCTCCAGCTTGCAAGGAGACCTGTTATTCTCCATGTCATATATATGTCTTTGAGTATATATATATGATACATATGTGTGTGTATATCATATATGGCATGACCTATACACACATGTGCACTGTGTAAGGGGAGCGTCTTCTGATTTTGCTCACTATGTTTTACATGACAGTGTGGATGCAAATCCTGTTCTGTTCTGTTTCCTCAGCCAGATCCAAAGCAGACGACCATCTATGACCTTTTCCAGAAGACCTTCTCTGAGAGCAGAGATGACGCTGATGATGTTTTGCTTTTGGAGGCAGCTGATGCTGGCTGTGAGTTTGACTCTGGCAGTGCCTTGCAAGACAGAGAAGCAGAGACATGTTCAGTGAGTCCCCAAAAAAAGCCGCGTATTAAGGAGTTTTTCCAAGTGTAAATGGTGATAGCAAAAGACACAGCAGCTAAGAGATTTTTTTTATTAAAAAAGAAAAAACAAAAGCAATCACGTATTATTTTTTGAGTTTTTGCAAATAAAAGACTTGAAGTTTTCTGTATCTCTGGCATGTTTCATCTCAAGTGATGAGAAGGCAGTCTGATAGTGTGACAGATGTGCAGCACACACCTGGCAGCCTGCAGGGTTTGCAGTCCTGGTTTTGCCAATGACTGAATGGACGTGGGCAAGTATTCTGCTGTGTTTCAGCATGTCAGCTTCCAGAGTTGTTTTGTTTAAAAAGCAGGTAATGGTTGTCTGTCCCCAAGGCAAAACTGTTGAGAAAACCAACTCCTCAGCAGCTGCAGAGTGCTTTTAACAATCAGTTTTCCATTTCCAAAAGTTCTAGTCTGTATTTCTAGGAGTTTGTTCACTGGCAAATTTGGCCATTACTTGGATCACTCACAAACTGGCTCTTGGGTATTCAGTTTGGCCATGAGGAAAAAAGATCCAGACAGATCTTGATGTTTTGTGGAGGTGGGGGAGAGGAGGGAAAAGAACAGTTTACCACCTTGACGCTAAGTAATGTAGCTATGTGCCACTAAGTGTGCATTGCCTGTTTTAGGCACATGTCTGCCTCAGGACGCTCATCTCTAGCCTCGTGCTGAATATTAAGACCTGCTCCATGGCATTGCGCTTATCAATGGAGAGTGAAGCTTGTGCTGACTGCCAGGGATTAAGCCTGCCTTCTCAGGGAGGGTGGGTATGTGTGGGGGTGTGTGTGTGTGTGTGTGTTTTCTTCAAGACTTGACTGATTTCTACAGGTGAAAGAGGAGAGGGGGACACAGGCAGGTTTCTGCTCTTGTTTTGTAAGAAACTGATTCTGGACTGAACCGTGTACATAAAAAGCTGTTTTAAGTTGTGATTCCCAAGCTTTTGGTATTTCTTCTATTTTAGCATTCCATCTCCCAGTGAGTTGTGTTTTACAGCTGTAATCCATAGAAATGGTGGCAAACTGAAGGCTTACATTTAGCTCCTGGAGGCCAGCAGCTAACGTGCTGTGGAGGTGACATGCTTGGCTCTGTGCAGATACCAGACACTGACAAAAATACTTCTCTTGCAAGGCAGAGGAGAAAAATATTTGTGCTGTAAGATCAACCTGTTAATATTAGGTATTTTTTTCCTGCATTGAAGAGTTTGATTGTTCCATTTTTGGCTGATGTCGTCATGGAAATGCCCCACAGGCTGCGTGTACAATTGTGCTGGGTGGAGAACTGCTTTTCATTCACGACTGCAGATGGTGCTTTGGGGTGTGAGCAGTAGCAAGGGGCATGTGACTGGGCAGCTGGAGGAAATACTTTATCTCTGGGTTTGAGGCTGAGAGTTAACCAGCACTGCTCTTGCTTCAGTATCTGGCCAGGTGATGAAGACATGCTTTTTTGACATTTTTAAATGTCTGTCATCTTTAGCACAGAGTATTTAATCTGGCTGTAGGACGAGTGATCTTTGTACTTGCAAAGTGGGTTGTTCTGAGTAAGGGGTGAGATGTTGCTGTCTACTGACTGAAAAAACTGCAAAAGACATTATTTGTGTACCTATATTGTTGTCTCTTATAGAAGTAGTTATTTTCTTTGTAAAGCTACAGCTATTTCAAAACAGTACTTTCCTAAGATACACTGAGAGTACCCTTGGAGAATTCTGCTTCTTATGAACTCAATTCATCTTGTCCATATGTTGGTAAATCCCAGTCCTGGTAGAGGAATGCTAGATGTACCTTCCCTTTGTTAGGACCCATAAAATCTCAGCTGGTTTGCTATACAGATACAGAGGTTTTTCAAATACACTCGAGATTCACGTTATCCTTACTAGATGAAAAGGGGGAGAAGAACCTTGCAGCAAAGTGCTGTTAGTGATTACTTCACGGGATTGGAGAGACTGCAGGCCTTATCCTGATTAGTCCATCATTAATATGGTGAGGGGGTGGCTGGGCAGCTGCCAGCTGGCTCAGACAGGATCTCCAAGGCTTGCTAACAAGAACCTGTACAAGGCAGGGTGCAGGTTGTCAGTGAGACTCACAGGCAGGCTCAGGAACATGCAGCACGCCTGGGGACTCTTGCGCTTGCCCCCTGAAGATGATAGAGCTGTATCTTTTTGGCATTACCTAAACCCCTGTAGTGCAAAGGGAAGGACCCATCATACTGGATCTTGGAGCATCTTACTGTGGCTGGATGCCTGCTTGTACACCTGGATCAGTGCTCCCACTTGTGTTGCAGAAAGGTGTGTTTTCAAGAAGGATGCCAAAACAGCAACAACAGGTTAAAATACCTGAACAATAAGCTGGAGCAGTTCCAACTACGTCTTATGTGTGCCACAGGGTGGCCAGCTTCATGTGTTGAACAGTTCAAGGGGGTGGATTGTCAAGTCAAGGCTGTACTGGCCAGTGTCCTTCATCTTCTCAGTCACTTGAAAATACGTGTTTACTTTGGCAGTGCTGGGAATGGCTGTCACCCAGGGCGGCTGGGTTTGGTTGTTGCCAGAGCTGTCTGTGACACTGGCAAATGATGGATATGACCATGTGCTGTACTGTCACAGCAAACCTGAACTCTGTAGATACAGACCAGAGAATAGCAGTGGATTCTCTGGATGTGTTGGCTGACAATTCATATTTTTTTTAACCATACTGGCACTAAGCAGCCAAAGAAACATACTTTTTCTTTTATATTTTCCAATACGTTGGTATCAAAGCTGTATCCTGTGAGTCATCATTATGACGAGGATCTGAAAAGGGCAAATATATTCCTAGGATATATCAAATGAGATTTTGATTCAACAGAATGAGATATAAATATCATTGCCTAAAGCCCTGCTGAGCCCTCACCTCAAACACTGCTCTGGCCCACCAGCTCCCAGAAGAGCTTTGCAGGGATGATCAGGGAATGAGGAGCCTGGCATGACAAAGGGAATTGAAAATGCCAGTGTTCAAACCCTCAAAGCATGAGCCAAGAGGGGCTGAGACATCTGTCCATGAGCATCTCTTAAAGTACAGACCCTAGCCAGGGAAAGTAACACAGTGGCAGGGTACACTCAATTCCTTAATTCTCCCTTAAGGAAACAGACTGCAAGTGAAGAGGGCTGTCATGGGTTGAGGCAGCCAGGTTGGGTATGGAGGAAAATTATCTGCAACGAGTACCTGGGGATGGTTTCTCTAGCTGGACAGGGAAGCTCCGGCCCTCTCCCGGCAGGAGGGGATGAACCGTAGCTGGCTCTACACATCAAAAAACTCTCAGGCTCACTGGATTACATTTCTTAATGGAGGATAATGGGTTGCTAATCCCTTTACGAGCATTGCAGCTCGCTGGCATTGGTGTATTTTTCTCTCTGTGTTCTGGTGCTGGGAGTCACCTCTGCAGCAGCACATGAAGGCTTTCAGGGTTGCTTGTTCCAGCACTGGGTAACCCCAAGGAAATTAGGAAGTTGCCTTAACCTGACTTGATGCAAAAATTCTTGAAACGTCATTGTTTGGGGCTGGTATGTTTCATTATAAGAATTCATCCTCATTGATTTTTATATACGTTTATTATTATTTACCTTTTCTGCAGTTCTGGTCACGTTTTATGTCTCTGTTTTGACATCTACCTGCTGCTTATTCTCTTTAAAAATGAGCTGAGTGAATGGGACTGCGCCTTCTCCTTTCCTGCTGTGATCTCCCTCCGTGGAAACCCACGAACCTGAGCTCCGGCGGTGCCGGCACTCACATTCCGCCTGGGTCTCATACTGGGTTCCACGGGATGGGTCAGGCTGGAAGGGACCACGGGGCTCATCTGGTCCAACCTCCCTGCTCCAGCAGGGCCATCCCCGAGCACACGGCACAGGACTGCATCCAGACGCTTCGGAAGTATCCCCAGTGGGGGACGCTCCACACCCTCTCGGCGCTGCAGAACAGCCGCCCTTGCTCCCGCTGGGGGTGGTGCCGTGTCCGCCTGCGCTGCCGACCCCCGGCGCCAGGCCCGGGCTCTCGCGTCACTTCCGACCACGCCGGCCCACCCGCGCCTGCGCAGCGCCGCTCCCTCTCCGCGTCGGCGCCGTCGGAAGATGGTGAGTGAAGCCGGGCCCGGCGCCGCCGTCCCCTTCATCCGCCGCCATCCGCGCCCGGGGCAGCGCGGGGCCGGGGNGCGGGGAGGCGGCCTGGGTGAGGGGAATGGCAGCCGCGGCGTGGGGGAAAGCTGGCCACGGCTGGTCCGGGGAGGGACGGGGCTCCGCTCGGGCTCGGCGGCTGCACCGCTGCCCGAAGTGCCCCGGCAGGAGTTGGGAGGCTGCAGCAGCGGCAGCCCGGCGGAATTTCGTCGCTAATGCTCCAGGGGAGGGCAGCGAGGAGGATTGAAGGACTGGAACTACTCTCTTGTGAGCACAGGCGAGGGAATTGGGCCTGTTCAGCCTCGGAGGAGGCGTTTAAGAGGGGATCTCATTATAGAAATGCATAATAAGTAGTTAAAATAGTGTACGAATATCTAAAGGAGGTTGTCAAGAGGCTGGAGTCAGGCTGTTCTCGGTGGTGCCAAGCAGTAGGATAAACGGGCAGGAACTGATGCCCGGGATGTTCCACCTGAACACGAGGAAGAACTTTACTGTGCAGTCACCGAGCACTGGAATAGGCTGCCCAGAGAGGGTGTGGAGTCTCCCTCTCTGGGCACACTCAGGAGCCGCCTGGATGCAATCCTGTGCCTTGTGCTCTGGGCCGATTCCGCTTGAGCAGGGAGGTTGGACCAGGTGACCACTGTGGTCCTTTCCAGCCTGACCCATTCCATGACTCTGTGACTACTCAGTTTTCCCAGCGGCAGGGGAAGGCTGCAGCCCGGCTTTAGGATGCTCGGCACTCTGCTGCCTTGCAGGGAGAGGGGAGCAGCGAGGAGAATGCTGTCTCTGTAGAGCTGAAGCTTATTCTGGTTTGCCTCCCAACAGGCCAAGCGCACGAAGAAGGTTGGGATCGTGGGTAAATATGGGACCCGTTATGGTGCATCCCTTAGGAAAATGGTGAAGAAGATTGAAATCAGCCAGCATGCCAAGTATACCTGCTCCTTCTGCGGCAAGGTGAGAGATCTTTTTCCCCCCAAAAGTCTTTAAAAATCACATTGCTAGAAAGGCGATTTGATGCTTCAGTAGTTTTTGTACCAAAGAGAAACGTGACTGGTTCTGAGACAGGGACTAGTGTATGGTGAGCTTTAGGCTACTATCAGAGTTGTTGAGAAAGAGAGAGTAGACATTTCACATGCATGTTGAGTGGTAGTTAAATGAAAACAAACGTAAATTACATTTCATGATACAAAAGAGTGAGCAGTGTTGCCATATGATATGTTTTGTGTAATTAATAAAATAAATCTGACAGAATTAAAGCATCACACTTACTTACTTATTTTTTTGATAATTAAGGCTTGGCCTTTTTTTTTTCCCCTTCAGTAACCTTTTACAGCATACCTGGAGGAGGAAGAGAGCTTGCTTTTCCCACTTTAAACTTTTGATGGCAGTTGCTTACTTTTGTGTGTTATAGAACTCTGGATGGGGAAGAATTTCTGATAGGAAGTAATCTTACCTGCATGTGTACATAATTAAAATTCACTGTTAAATCTGGTGATTGACAGTTTGAAAGGCCCATCAGCTTATGCTTTGCACAGATATTTTTATTGATATCTGTAGAGAAGGAACCTTTAAAGTGGCTGGAAATTTAAAAATATTTTCGTTGTGGGTTTTTTGTTGTTGTTTTGATTTGTTGTTGGGTTTTTGTTTTTAACTTACTGTCTTCCATGTATGAAGTGAGAATGTTGATAACCTTGCCTGCCTAAATCAGGCATAAGTGTGGGCAGACCTGTTGTCACCTCTGCAAGGTGATGGATACTTGTGTGTGGGGGACTGTTCAGTACCCACTGCTTGCTCTTCTGATGCTGTTTGAAGTGGGTCTGGGTTAGAGCAATCTGGGGTTGCCCAGGGACTCCTGGGAACAGTGGTGGTACATGAGTCACCAAACCAGGTGAGAATACCAGTTGTTACGACCAAGGTAACTCCTTAGAGTTTTTTTTCTTCAAAATAAGCTAAATTTTTGATGATGCCTTCAGAAACAACACAGGTTATATCTGAATAGGAAAATGTTTCAGAAGTGTTTGCAGAATTTGAGTAAAAGGATTCCCTGACCCTTTCTTGTCTTAACTTGGCTTATAGGAATGCTGGGGTGTGATGCTGAAGTCCTTGCTTGAAGCTTGTTGTGTGGCTTTTTCAGCTGCTGGAGAGTGATTTTTTTCCCCTTTTTCTTCTATTCCAGACCAAAATGAAGAGGAAGGCTGTGGGTATCTGGCACTGTGGATCCTGCATGAAGACAGTTGCTGGTGGTGCCTGGACTTACAAGTAAGGAAATGAAGGAGCTCCTATCAGCATTTATTCTCACATAGACATAATACAGCTTTTGATTTTTTTATCTAATTTTAAAAATTTTGATCTCCTAACCATTAAGTAGATCTGTCTCAAGTTAGTGATGGGGGGAGTTGCCTGTTCTGTTAAAATTTGATTGCTGTGGATCAAAATCAATTTGATTGCTATTCTGTGCAATAGGCAAAACCAGATTTACTTCAAGAAAAGTTACTTTCATGTTTTCCTTTTGTTGTGAAAGCACTGAATTGTAATAACCTTTATTGTGAGGGTGCTGTTGCTTACTGCCTTGCTTTGCTGTCCTCCCCCCACAGTTCTGTAGAAGACACTCTTGCCCCACACATAGCGGTTGTGAGGGATCTGAGCCCACACATTTGTGCACGTGGTGGGTGCATGACTGGGAAATTTGGGTTGGGATGTAGCCTGTGAAGTTCCATGTGCTTTGTGGACCAAGGCCTACGCGTTGTTGTCAAGAAAATAAAAGTAGAGTTAAGACCCTGTTTGACGGTGCAGTCAGATAACAATTCAAAATGATTAGTGCTTTCTCAAAAAAAATAGCACCAGCACAGTTGTTCTGCCACATGCAAATAACTCTGCTTCTTCCTCCAGTACCACCTCTGCAGTGACAGTCAAATCTGCCATCAGAAGACTGAAGGAATTGAAAGACCAGTAGAAGCTACTTCCTGTTCTCCTTGTGAAACATCCTTTTTTCTCCACTGTCAAGATCTGTCCTTTTATCAATAAAAGGGTGATAATGGAGTGGAATCATGTTCATCTTTTCTGCAAAAAATCCTTGTTGTGTTATGTGTGGTGGGTGCCAGGTGCCCACCAAAGCTGCCCCGTCACTGCTTCCCTCTGTTGGACAGGGGAGAGAAAAGAAAATGAAAGGTTTGTGGGTTGAGGTAAGGGCAGGGAGCGATCCCTCATCAGTTACTGTCATGGGGACCTGACTTGGGGAAACCAGTTTAATTTATTACCAATTGTATCAGAGTAGGATAATGAGAAATAAAACCAAATGTTAATTCCACTCACCCCTCCCTTCTTCCCAGGCTCAACTTCACTCTTGATTTTCTTTCCCTCCCCAGCAGCTGCACAGGGGAATGAGGAATGGGGGCTGAGTCCATCACATGCTGAGTCTGCTGCTCCATTCTCCTCAGGGGGAGGGCTCCTCTCACTTCCTCTGCTCCAGCGTGGGTCCCCCATGGTGTCACAAGTCCTGCCGGCAAACCTCTTCCAGCAAGGGCTGCTCTCTCCACAGGGCACAGGTTATGCCAGGGGCCCACTCCACTGTAGGCTTCCTGCAGTGTCACAGCCTCCTTTGGGCATCACCCAGCTTCAGCATAGAGCCTTCCATGGGCTGCAGGACTGGTATGGCAGGTTTATTTTAGAACAAGTTGGTTGCAGTGGAACAGAGGTATGTAGCTGTTCTGGTTATGCATAGAAATAACAACATAAAAGTATAAAAATACCACTTAATACATATATAAGGAAAGGGTGAGAGAAAAGTATAGAAAAAGGAAAAATCCAGTGACAAGACTTAACTGTGGGTGATTTCAGTGTCAAGGTGATGGTCACAGTCTTGACCTGTGGGAGGTGGGGGAGCCTGAAACACAAACTTCACTGGGTTAATACCTTCAGGTGTGGTGGGAATGGCCAGGTGCCTCCCCGGAAGAGGGGGGTTCCTCTATGATGTAACATTGTGGATCATGCGCAGTCCAGCCCAGAAATGGGTTTGGGGGTGCTTCGGGGGTCTTTGATGGTTTATGACCCCTTCTTAGACATGACAGCTGCCTCAGGTCAGCGTAGCTGAGCAGGGATGAATGCTGTCAGGCCTATATGTGCAGGTGAATGTCCCAGTGCCTTTCCAGGGAGGGGGGAGAGGGAGAGGAGTTTTACATCTCGGCCCTTGTGTGAGGGGGGACACTGGCGTGATAAAAAGCATTATCCGACCTCGCAGGATCTGCTGCTTATTGGCCTTCTCCCTCAGCTGGCTCAAAACCAGTTTGTTGCTAACAAAAGTTGAAGACATGCACCTCACCAGCTGCTTTTGAAAAGGCTGATTGATTAAGTCATTAACCCTTAAAATTTCAGTCTCTGAAAGGCAGGTGCCTGGAGCATCTCCCATTGCTGCACTGACCTGGGTACCTGCAGACCTGTTCTTCTCACATACTCTCACTCCCCTCTCTGGCTGCAATTGCTGTTTTTGGGGTTTTTTCTCCTGAAATCTATTACCCTTGACACTACCATTGTTGCCAATGGGTTTGTCCTTGGCAAGTGGTGGGTCTGTGCTGGAGTGGGCTGACATTGGCTCTGTCAGACACAGGCAAAGCTTCTGGCAGCTCCTCACAGAGGCTGCCCCTGTAGCATCCCAATACCAAAACCTTGCCATGCAAACCCATTGTGCTGTTCTGTATTTATAGGTGTAACTATGGAGACACTAGCAGTGCTATGCAGTAGTTTGAGTGGCTCTTGTTACTAGTGAAGCCATTAAAAACCACTTTCCTTTCTAGTTAATTGCACACTGTTGCTTGAATATGCTGAGGTGAATCTGAGGAAAGCTTAAATAACTTGAAGAAGCTTGGCTTGTCCCGGTATGTCATTCATGTCTGTGCCTTGAGGAATACTGTGAGCTCCATGACTGGAGGAATGGGCAGATGTAAGGGGGGGCAGGGAAGAGAGAATGCATAAAACATCACTGCCTCTTCCCATTTCCTCAAGGGACTGGGACATGAGCTGCAAGATGGAGTGAAAAAGAGCATCTTGACTGGCTTGGTGGAGACTGGAATGGTAAAAGCAGCACATGCTCTGGTGCTGCTAATTCTTCAGCACCACCCACAGAAAATTCTGTACTACAGCCTGTGGCGTGTTCTGCTGTCTGCAGATCTTGGGGTTAGTTCCCCTGAACGCTTTGCTCCCTGTGGCTCGCTCCCTCTCGGGCTGGGAGCAGGCTCTCATATCTGTATGTTCGAATTGCCTAATTCATACTGAGTTGCAACAGTAAGTTTTCATGTTGAGCCAGTCCTTGGGACATTCAGTTTTGGATAAAAAGCTGCTGTTTGAGTTAATAATTGCATCCAAATAATCCCTTTAGACTGTAAAGATGCTGGAACATCTTTTATGGTCTGACTCATGAGTTTCAATTTGATTTTGGGGGTTTTTTGGTGACTGCATCTCCCATCCCTAACAATACTGGTCAGAAAACACAAGTCTTGTTAATAACTTTGGTTATTAACAAAGTTTATAAACAAATTTTCCTCCTGGGGTAAAAACACTAAGGAAGTAGCAGAAGGGTTGTTTGTTCTTGCTCTAAATTAAACTTTACGTGGATTTGGGTAGTGATAAGCCACAGCAATAATAATTCATTAATGAGCTTGACATCTTCAAAAGATTAATTCAAAGCTGGACCCAAGTAGGAACTTTTTCCCAAGCTGCAAAAAGTCTGTGGCTTGCAAGTTTGACTGCAGTGACCCTGAACTTGTTTTCCAAACTTTTCTTTTTTCCTTTTAATTCAATACTTTAAACTTCCCTTACTAAAGTCAATTCATGTATTCAGGTATCTGGTGTCATTCATATCAACCTGCATATCCTCCTATCCCAACTGGCTTGGTGCTGTAACCACTTCCCTGGGAAGCCAGTTGCAGTGCCCGACCACTTGCTGAGTGAAGAACCTTTTCCTAATATCCAGCTTAAACCTCCCCTGACACAACTTCATTATGTTCCTTTGGGTCCTATTACTGGTCACCAGAGACATCAGCCCCCACCCCTCTGCTTCCTCTCATGAGCAGGACAGTGTGGTTCTGCATATTGCCTTTTATTCTTGATGCAGTGTGCTTGGGTCACATTTCGATGTGCTGAGATACGACTGCACACCTCTGTGCTTTCTTCATTAATGCAGAGGCTGTAATTGAAGTGCAGGTTTCTGATAAAGCCCTCTCAACTGCTCTGAAGTAGCCAGTCATTAACAGGTGCAGAGGATATGTTTCGCTGTGTTGATATCCCAGGATGGTTGCACAGGTATCTTATCTGAGGTGACTTCTGTTCCTGCTGAGGAGGTTATTAATTACCCTTTGGACTTATATTTGCAGAGGGCGGAAGCTGGGCAGGGTAGAAATACAAAGAGAAGATAAGGATGCGAGACGATCTTTTTGACCTGGATTGTGTGGTCCTACCTGTATCCCTGTGGGATGGGCTGTGCCCGCACACCCCCTGGGCTTCTTGTGCCGTGGTACCCTGGCGCGCTCCTCGGCAGCGGCGTTTCGTGTTAGTGAATCTTCAAGGCTGCCGGCTCCACCCGTTTCCCCGATGAGAGGGCGGGGAGGAGGAAGGATGCGCTGGCAATGCTGCGAGCGGCCAGCGGGCGCCACTGCCGCTCTGTGCGCGGTGTGCGAGGCTGCTGCATCCTCTCGGCTCCCCTCCCACCCGGGAGCGCCTCTGCGCACCTGGGCGCTGCTTCAGCTGCTCAGCTCAGCAGTTCGTGCTCCCCCGCTAAAACAGGCCATGGCAGTCATTTTAGATTGAAGCAAGAGTCTGTGACAAAAGACATCAGGAGGTCAAAACAGGGGTGGGGAGGTTGGACCCTGAGGATTTTGTAGTTATTTGTCACCCTTAGCAAAGCTGAATTTGTGTCAGTGCTCAGTCCAAATGCTGTGTATATCTTAGGAGAAATTTTGACAACTATGTGATTCGGCCAGGTGATCCTCCAAATTTGTTTCCTCTGGGAATCTAGGGTGAAAACAGGAATTTTAAACAATATTGCTTACTGCTCTTAGTATATTTACTGTCAAGCCTTAGTCAGGAACTTGGATAGAGTTGTCTTAGATGCTGTAGAAGCAGAGAGCTGATACCTGTCCTGGAGGCTGAGCAATTATGGCAATGTCTGACCCATCTGGATTACTACAGCTCTGGGAACTGGAGAAGGGTTTGATGGAAACAGAGACTTTAAATCTGACTGAATGGTCCGTAGATGTGGCTGTGCAGGTTAGTTGATCTTGGTTGCTTTTGAGGAGCAGGTGAGAAAGGGACATTTCTCAGAGCAATCTGTCAGTCCCAAGGGATTTTTCTTTCAGGATCAAGGATATAACCTAAAGGGATGGTAGCTATAATCAGGGCGGCATTTCAGGTACCCAGAGGTGTTTCAGGAGCCCAAAGGAACTTGGAAATAAAAAACTGAACAAGCTCAAGGCAGCTTTCCTCATTCTGATTTCTGTTAAGCATTTATTTGTTTCCAAAATAAAATAATTGCTTTGGCTTTACCCCATTTGTGCTTCCTGTTCCCTCCTGGTCACCAACAGCCTGTTTGGCCTGTAGGGGATCATGATGCTAAGCCTTGGAGGCACCACTGGTGTTTTGCCACATATTAAAGACTGTGGGGGTTTAGGGCTTACAGGAATGAGAAACCTCAGCCACAGGCCTTGGTTGCTCCTTCTGCATGTCCTGACTTAAAGGTGGTGTGAACTCAGCCCATGTGCAGGTGCTCCCTTTTGGCTTGGTATCTGAGGGACTTGACTGTAATACAGCCTGGCAATTATAAGCAATGGGCACTATATTTTAAGGAGCATATTCCAGTGTCATTTCTAACTTTCACGACCATCAAATGTATTCCCTTACTGTATGGTCAGCTGCTTTCCTCCTTGAGCACAACCAAGGGCTGCTCATGGCCTTCCCGAGCTCCTTCATGCCTCTTCCTCCATGCTGCATCCCAAGGAGATTTCAGTGGCACTTCAGAAACAAGAGTGACTGATGCAGGTAAGTCACCTTCCTGGTGCACACTAAACCTATCATGGGACTATTTTCTAGGTCTCTCCCTAAAAAGGAAGGAGATTTATTTATGAAGTTTATTGCTGGCTTTGCATGCAGCTCAGAACACTGGACAACAAGAGAAGAAACCAGATTTGGGGAATGATGTGAGCACCACTTTAACAGGCTGCAATCACCATCTGATTTTATGTAGTATCCTAGCTTTCACCTGCTGCTAATTCCACCTGGATTTTCAGCAGCTCCACTTGGGGAAAAATTGCATTGCAGAGCTGGCCTAGCTCCTGTGGGTGAAGCGGGTGGGTAACATCTCTCTGCTACCCACCTATGCAGCGGGGCTCACAGCTTTCCTTGGAGAAATGGTTCCTTAAAGAATGCTACAAAATGATTTGCAGTGGCATGAGATTGTGTATTTCCATGGGCTCGAGGTGCCTGCTTGAAACTGGTCCCAGTGCTCTGGAAGTGGGCAGTTGCCATCGATAACACATCCTTCCTCCCAGTATTTGATCTTAGCGGATGTCTTTTGAGGCATGGAGTGTGGCAGAGTTGTGGATATGCCTCAGGTGCCCTTATTAGATGCCTGGATGCATTTTGAAAATGGCTGCTTAGAAAATGTCTAATTGCTATTCCACATATTCAAAAAGGGGTTTTTTTTTTCTCTTGTCAAGGCTTTGGCATGCCTTGGATTGCTAAATATACTTTCCTCTTGCAAATTCTTGGCAGGAATCTGTGTAAGGAATCATGCCAAGCAGTCTCTTCAAATGTTAACAAGCTCATCGGTGTGGCTTTCCCAGTGCAGGGTTTGTGCTCTTTTTTTTTCCACCTTCCTTCCCAAAAAACCCCAACCCTTCTTTTTGTACACTGTTGCTCTAAGCATATGAACTATGGCAGCTCTGCAAGAAAGGATTTTTCTAGCTGGAGCAAAAAAAAAGTGCTTGTTTCATGTTCAACAGTTTGGTATCACTGCCCTGCTCAAGCTCCCGGGGCTCCTTTTGAGTAGGAAGCGTGGATTTTGGGGTGCTTGTGGAAAACCTAATCCATTTCCTCTCCTCCTTTGCCGTTTGAGCTTTTTCCTCTGTTCTTAGCAAGCTGGACTGTGTCCTTGCATGGCAATCGTAGATTTGATGTCTTTCTTCCAGTAGCCTATTAGCAAGTGAATGAGGCTGTCATGCTCCCCTTTTGTTTCCCCCCCAATGCTTATCCGGGTGCAGAAGCAGCCCTGGAGGTGGTGCCTGCAGCCGTGCAGGGACCGGTAGATTGGAGCTTCAGGCTGGGCTGCTTCCCTCCCTCTGCCCCGGGCAAAGAGCAGTGCTGCTCTGGCTTCTGGAACTTACAAAGCAAAGAAAGCAGGGAGAAGCCAGTGCAGCACCCCTGAAAACCTCAATGTCTCCCTAAAGGAAACCTTATCCTAGGACTTTGGCATTCATCAATGTGTAGGTTAAACCCCTCCCTTGAGCTTCACTGGAGACAATCTTGCACATAAGCATTTGGAAAGCTTTGCCTCTGGCCTGCTCTCCTGGTCTTCAGTCATCGGGTGGACACACCTTGGGAGCAAGCCTTTGTGTTCAGGTTGGGATGGTGGATTTCCCTCCCTGTGCTCGGAGCATTCCCTCCTCTTCATGGAAAGAGCTCAGTGTGGGATGCAGGGAAGGTGCTGCAGAGGAAATTGAGTGGTGGGGCCAGAGAGCCTGAGTGCATCACACTGCAGCCTGGAATGAGCAGTGGGTGTTTGTGCAGGGACCTCAGATCACACCAAAGAATATTTATTTATAACTCATGAGTTTGGTTTCAGGAATTTGCTCTGTGACCCTTCTCCATTTCTTTGATTAAACCTCCTATTGTAAGAGTAATGTTTTATTTTGCAGTCCTTCCCCACCCTGAGACAAATGTCCGGCAAGTCACAGCTTTGTTCTCCCCTTCAGGCAATTCTGGAACAGCTTCAGCTCTCTGAAAGTGTGGAGAGAGAACCTGATTCCTCCAAGTAAATATACTTGACGCTAAGTGAAGGACCAAGAGGGCACTTGGCTTTTTCACGGAATATACTTCTTCCAAGTTGCCACCTACTACTGAGCCTCACCTTTGAAGGAAGAAGTTTTGATGCAAAGCAGGATTGTCTCTAATATCCCAGCTGTGAGGCCAAGCTGATTGCTTGAAGATAGGCTCTTGGGCTCTATCAGTCATGTCTGTTTCCATTCAAGTGGTTGCATTTGAAACTGTTGTTACTGTGATGGATTAGATTTGAGATTAAAAGGCAAATCTGTAAAGGGAACATTACAAAAAATCCTTAAATGAAAACTAGACCCAAGTCATGCAAGGAAAGAAGAGGAACAAATAAATAATCTAGGCATTAAACAATTAATTTTTAACCTTAGTCAGCTGAAGATGTATTTTTCTTTTTGTATAAGGAATATGAAACAAAGAAATGTAAGTTCCTATAGCAAGATGTTCCAAAGTAGGTCCACCTCTGACAGAAATATTGTGTATGTGGTGCTCCTTGTGGACCTCAGATGAGGACTATGCTGGTACCTGTCAAAACAAAGAACGAAACAGGCCAAGGAAAAGATAGAAGATGATAAACAATCAGATATGGAAGATTCACAGCCCTAAAAACAGGCTTGTGATCTGAGCCTATCAGCAGCCTGGCCATTGCTTTGGTTTGGACTATTATTACTGCACCAGTGCTTATTAGCAGCTGAAGACAGTGATGTTTTTTACAGTATATCCCTTAATCACTGCTAAGTCATTTCACATTGCCCACTTGGAGAATCCAAGGCATTAGAAATGGTGGTAGAGCTGCTGTTTGTGTTACTTTTTGGCTCCCAAAGGGTAGAGATTGGCTGTACATGGTAATCAGGCTAGTTGGTTTGGTCAATGTACTGTCCTGCCCTTTCCCACTGCTTCCCTTCTTTCTTTGGTGTGTTCTCACCTTACATGGACCCTTCTTGATGTTGTGAGGCCCTTGAGGCATGGAATATCTTCTTGTTTTGCCCACTGGGGCGAGCTGAGCACAGAGGATCCTGCACACTGCCTGTTACCTCTGTTGTTCATCTGGAGCATGGAGATCACCCAAGCCTTTGAGAATACATTTCAGGAGTATTCCCTGCCATCACAGCAGGAAGATGGTACCTTTGTCGAAGGGAAAACTTGCTATCACTTGCAGAAAAAGGGGCTGCATGGAAATGAGACAGACTGACTTGTGGTTTTGCTCTAAATCAGCTGCATTTTTAACATTCAGAAGCCAACAAAGATGAAAGACTCCTGGTCAACCTCTCTACTCCCTTGGGGAAAAAAGTAAAAAGACTTGATAAATATTTTGCATTAATAAATTCCATTTGTCTTATAAAACAAAGTTTGCCAGCTACCAAAGCAGGAAAAATATTTCACATAACTCTGAGTGTGACGTCTAAAAGGTTGCTATGAGCCTGGTTTGAACAACTCTTTCCACAACCCCAAATGTGAGGGAATGCTAAGCTTCACCCAAGCTAGGACCAAGTCTACTGCATGGATCTGTGTGGTGCTCCAACCCTGATGGGGTTCCAGGTTCCCACCAAAGCTGCGCGACTCAGCTTGGGGAAATTAATTTATTGCCAATCAAATCAATGTGAGTAATGAGAAAATGAAAACCAAACTCTTAAAACACCTTTCTCCCACCCCTCACTTCTTTCCCAAGAACAACATCACTCCTGATTTTCTCTCCCTCCTCCGTGGCCTCAGGGGCACCTCTGCCTCACCACGGTCCTCCTCGGTCCTCCTCGTGGGCTGCAGGGAAATCTCAGCTTCAGCACCTGCATCACCTCCTCCCCCTCCTTCTGCACTGAGCTGGACGTCTGTTCCTTTCATATGTTCTCATTCCTCTCTCTGGCAGCAATTGCTGTTGTGCAGTAACTTCTTCCCCTTCTTAAATCCATTCTCCCAGAGGCACTGCCATGGTTGTTGATGGGCTCAGCCTTGGCCAGTGGTGGGTCCATCTCAGAGCCAGCTCTCATTGGCTCTGTTGGACACAGGGGAAGCTCCTGGCAGCTTATCACAGAAGCCACCCCTGTAGCTCCCCTGCTATCTAAACCTTGCCATGCAAACCCAGTACACTCCATGTATTTTTCTGCCAGACAGTTTGATTTATTGCAGGCTGGCTGCCTTCTGGTGAGTGGGGTCCAGCAGGTAAGAAGTAAGCCATCGAGAAAAAGATAAAGGTGTGTACATGTCCCAGAAGCTGTCTGTGAACCCAAAACAATGTCCCTCACTGTGCTGTGGGAATGTTGCTATGAAAGGCAGAAAAAGCACAGCTGCCTACTATTATTGTTTTGTTATTAATTTTTAAGTGCGATGTTGATTAATCAGTCGAGCAGATTCCCCAGGGATGTTTCTTGGTCTGGACTACCAAGTTTCTCATTCTCAGGGCAGGAACTGAGCACTGGCTGTTCCTGCTGATCCTGACAGGGTCTATGTGAAGGTTTGCATCACCCTGCTGTGATTTCATGTCAGGCTGTGGAGTGTCAGACATCAGCCACAGCATCACAGGGAGCTGCAGGAGGCTTTGCTTCCCTTTTGTAAGCCCGCACCCTTGGTCTTGGTTAGCACTTCCTGGCATATAGAAATACAAATTGTTATGAGTGGTGTAAGAAGGAGACACCCAAGCCTGAGACAAGCAGGGTGCAGCTGAGGTCTGCCTTCAAACAACAGTCTCAAGATCACTTCAGGTTTGCCACTCAGAGCATTCCAAGCCAAGGATGCTTTTTTGGCTTGG
Source organism: Pomatostomus ruficeps (assembly GCA_013400735.1). Classification (NCBI taxonomy): domain Eukaryota; kingdom Metazoa; phylum Chordata; class Aves; order Passeriformes; family Timaliidae; genus Pomatostomus; species Pomatostomus ruficeps. The sequence continues at coordinate 152,566 of VYZT01033221.1, read as the reverse complement.
TAGGATGCACATCATTGCAGCTGACCAACCTCCCTCCACCCTTCCCATCAGTCTTCTTCTAGGTATCAGCTTGGCTTGCAGGAGCTGGGGTTGTTCCTCTACTCAGTTTAAGTCCATCTCCTGGTCACCTCTGCCTACTTCCTCAAAGATGAACTGGCTGCAGCTTTTTGTATGCTTTTGCTTCCCCTTGAGCCTCCCTTTGCCTTTGGCCATCTGCCACCAGATGATTTTTTGGAAGGACAGTGTGACCAAAGGCTCATAAGTCTCTGTCAATGTCAACGCCAGGAAATGCTGTGAGTTAAAACACAAAGAAAGTAAGGGATGCAGCAGCTCTAGGGGCACAAGAATTGTCTGGAGCTTGGCTCCTACAAGCATTGAAGCCCCTCAGCCCCACTGCCTGAGATGTACATGCCAGGAAGATATGCCATGGTGAGCCACATGGGAAGTGACCATTCTCTCTTGGGAAGGTATTTGAAACAGTTGACTGAGGATTTATCCTGATTTGGGGTGAAAATTTATTTGTGAATCCTAAACAATGTCTCTTGTGGAGCTGTGGGAATGTTGCTATAAAAGTCACGAAAGGCCCAGCTGTCTACGATTATTGTTTTGTTGTTAATTTTTAACAATAAGGGCAGTCACCCATTGGAACAGATCCCCCTGGGATGTTTGTTGGTCTCCAGTATTTAAACTATGAAGTCCTGTGAGCAAAGACGTGTCTAGGGCAAAGTGTACGTACAGCACCGAAAACCTCAGTGCCTTCAGCCACAGCTTGTGCAAACCTACTCTGAGTTGTGTTGCAGCAGTCCAGGAGGCCACATGTGGCCAGACATGCTGTCTCTGCAGAGGGGTGCCTGTTCCTGCTGGGGTGGCAATAAGTCTTAGAAAAACTTAGAGACCTGAGAAGCCCTGAGTACCTGCAGTCTTTCCCAGTTTTATCAGATTGATATTTCACAGCAGAATGGCCTGTTCAGGCTATATATAGTCAGCCCCTAGCTGAGAACAATTAGTATTTGTTTTAACAGCAACTGAGGCTCTTCGGAAAGAGTTTCAACAGCTAAAGGATCAGTTCTTGGTCACCAAGGGTGGGGTGTTGTTTTGGTTTTCTCCTCCCACTCTCCCCCTCAGTAGACTGTGCAAGTGCCTTCTCTTTTAGGAATCAGTTCTGGAACAAATGGAGACTCGCCACTAAATTACATCTCTGGGCAGAAAAGCAATGCCAAGCCAGTCGGTTGATTTTGTAACGTAGGACAGAGCCCCCCTTTCCCTGCGTGCAGTCATGCACAGACTCCTTGGCAGCTAATTAATAATTTGCAGTTAAGTGGCGGCTGCTTCCTTGCATCATTTCAACACGGTTGCCAAGTGGAAAATTGAAAAGCAAGAGAGAGCCAGAGAGAGGACGACAACAACAAGAACAACAACAACAAAGGTTTAAAGTTCTAGGAAATTTCACTACGTGAGGTCACAATTCCTAGCACGTTCAGGGGCTGGGCTGTTGGCTGGCAGGAACCTCTAGTTAACATGGCAAGGCCCTTTCTTTTCAAAGTCCTGTTGTCCTCAAGCACCTCCTGTTCAAGAGGAATTTTTCAGTCCTAAAATGCACAGGTTTGGGGACAGGGAGGATGTGGGGAGCACACAGGACTAGGGCAGGTTAGAGTGAAGTGGAGTGAAGGTTTTTCTCATGGTCGAAAAGGTAACAAGTGCTCTGGGGGATGGGAACTGGCAAGGAGGGATGGTGAAGCAGACCTCCCAGGCAGGACAGGACTGGGAAGAGGATGGGGATGATGTCACTAAGGAATTTGCAGAGCAGAGGATACCCAAGAGTGGGCTTACAGCCAAGGGAAACCTGGTTGCAGTTTTTCTGGATTCTGAGAAACACTTCTTACCAGGAGTCTCTCCTCCCAGTGTGCTGGTCAGCAGTTGGACTGTGTTTGGCCTGTTCATGACACAAAAGGGTTTTCCACTGGGTGGAGGGGTTTTCAGCAAGGTTCAGGTAGATAACAGTAACAGTATTGTCTTGTGAGTTACGTTTTCCACTCTTTTATGCTGTTAGCCCTGGGGAAGAGCTGGGGCATGAGATGTTGGCACAGCAAGAAGTACAACAGCTGAACTGTGCACTTTGAGTTTTCATACATCTTCATGCTTGAAGTTGTCGGAGATGTGAGAAGGGAGCCGAGGGAAGGCTGGTGTTCAGAGCATCTGATCAGCTGTTTCTGCTTTGCCAGCCTTTCTTCTGTTTTCTCCTCTCCATGGAGGAAGCCGTGAAGGCATCTGACTCTTCTCATCTACAGTCACAGTAGTCTTCATGAGGCTGGCAGTGCCAGGATCTGTGTAGCTGGACACTGGAAACTGCCTGTTGGAAACAGGCATAAAAGACCATCAGTCTCAAAAACATGACCTATGAGGAAAGGCTAAAGGATCTGAAGAAGGAAAGCCTTCTCGAAAACGTTGGATTTTAAATACACAAAATATTTTGCTGCAAGGTGAAATGGCCTCATCAGTTCTCTGTATTCATTGTAGACCTGTCAAGAAGTGATGATTGAAACTTCAGCAGCAGGTTAAGTGTTGGTTGGACATCTTTTGGCCAAGTAGATCTGGTTGGCATTACTTTGAGTTGGAGTTGGAGCAGAGACTTCCAGAGGTCCTTTCCAGCAAAAAAATTCTAAAAGTCTGTGATAGGAACAACTTCCCTGCAATAAGGATGGCCTCACAATGATGCAGTGAGGTGATAGTAATGTCATGTCTGGAAGTTACAAGCTGGAGATTAGGCAGACATTTGTCAGAAGTGGCTTGCGGGGAGCTGTCAGTGTTTGGAGGAGGGAAAGCAGAATGTCCTCCTGATGTCTCTTCTGTCTTTGACTTTGAAAACCATCAGGTCTTAACTCTCAAGCACTGACATCTGAGGGCATCAGGCTATGCATCCTCCACTTCTGCTTGGAGGATATTGAGGCTTACAGATACCCGGCATGAGAAAAGATGGGGGAATCTGAGAAGCCAGCTGGTTCCATTAAGAAAACTTGTTCTCCCATGTTCACCCTCTTGGTTTGGGGGTTTTCTGGAGAGGGAAGGAACCAACGGTGTGGATGACTCATGGCACTTTTCTAAGAAGCTCAGTAATGCTGGGTTGAATCACTGAGCAAACACAGGCAGAGCTGCAAATACCCAGAAGTCTTGGCCTCCTTCTGCTGCTTGCATTTCCTGATTTTATTACTAAACCTAAACCTGGGACTCACAGTGCTTTCCAGGGAGGTGTGTTTAACAGCACACATGTATCATCAGCCACATCTCTTCCTCTTTGCCCTGAGCCTTTGTACACAAAGCAGTGATGGGGGGCTTGTAGCTTCTTGCAGTTTCTTGCTTCTGCGGGATTCCTGTGGGTTGAGCATGATTGAATGGCTGTGGTCCTGTGGATGAGAAATGCCTCACACCCTGCTGGCATCGAGAAAGGATTACTGTTCCCCTGCTTAATGCGTTTGTTTAATGCCCATTCCGTGAGGCTGTTTCTCAGGCTGTTTTCCTTGCAGGATATGTCTCTGTGTGTGCAACTAGCTAAGAGACATTAACTTAATGACTTGTGCGTGTCTGAGTTGGGCCTGGCCTAGTCTCGGATGGCTGCCTTTCTCCTGTCTGGAGACTGAATTTGCTGCAGCACAAACTGCTCTGTCATGTTCATCCCAGGGGCTGGATGCAGACAGTGTCTCTTGCTGGCCCCCAGCCAAAGGAACCCTGCTATCACACATAATTACCTCCTTGACTCATTGTGACTTTTATTGCCCCCACTCCCCTTTTTCTGTTTTGTTTTATAAGTTTGATTTGTTCTTTCGAAGCTATTGTTTCCATCCCTGTATTCCCAGTGGCTCCAGAGGACTGCAGTGTATTCATGCAGGAATTACTGGGGCGGGCTCTGTGGTCTGTTTTGTGTAAGAGTTCAGACTGAGTGATTGTTCTGGTCTCTTCTGGCTGGTTTCTGAGCTTATGGGTTAGGCAGAGAGAGAGTAATATCTGGACAGCAAGCTGCATTGTTCAGGAGCCTGGTGCTAAATCAGAGTCCCTCACCAAAATGTAGATGATAATTTCTTTTTAACGGATTGAGTGTCTTGGTCATCTCAAGTGGTCCACAGCAGCTGGATGAGCAGTGGCTCCGGTAAGATGAAGGGGACACTGGTCATCCAGTCTGCTGAACAGTTCCAGAGCTAGAAGTTTTTGGGACTGCAGGAGTAGATCTGACAAGGAATATCTCCTCCCCCTCCATCTTTTGTCCTCCGTCATTTTCTTTCCCGTACACTTCAGCCCCAGCTTCAAAACTCAGCCCAACAAATGTGTCTGCAGAGGGCACTGGTAAAAGACAAGTTCCTCTTTCTCTGTTCCTGGCTGGACTGAAACTTTTGCTGGCTCAGCTGGATGGCTTCTCCTCTAGGCAAAAATGGATTAAGTTTTCAGAACCACCACTCTGAAATTATTTGCGGTGATTGGACCTGCACAACAACATTTATGGGAAGAAAGGCAAGCAGATAGGGGTATGTTGTGGGCTTGCTGATAGGTAAAAGCAAGGTCAGATAGGTTTTTGAACCAGACATTGTCTGCCTAATGCTACTTCTGGTCCTTTCCTTAAAAGTGAGGGCAGGAGGAGCACTGAACATTTTGGATAGCAGTAAGTCAGTTTATCTGCACCTCTGGCCTTGTGAGAGGTCTCATTGGGCCTCCAGGCACCTTTATATCCTTTCCAGTTCCTCTCTCCTTGTGCTAGTACCCATAAGTAAAGTCCTTGAAGTCACCACCTGCAGCTCACACTCAGGAGAGACCTGTACTTGCTCTCTTGGTGGAAGCTGAGGAATAAAGGAGTGCTTGGGTGGACTGTGTCAGAAGACTCCCGTCAAGGATTTCTCTTTGGGTAGGATGTGTGTGCCACAGAGGCAGCTGTTTTGGAGTAGGTGGTTTGAGATACTGTCTGGAGCAACAGGAAAGCAAGTGACAAGTTAATATCTTTCATTGCTTTTCCTCACCAATTTGCACTTCTATAGTTGATTTGGCAAGGCATCAGCTTCAGACTTGGCACCGGGAGGAACAATCTGAATTAATTTACCTTATCTCTGCTTTAAAATCTCCAAAATCTATCAGTTTATTGTCACCCTGGAAAGGACTGTGTCATTTCTCTTATTGCTGAATACATTGTTCATGTTAAAAAGTGTCATTCATGTTGGTTTTTGACATAGATGGATATAATCTACATCAAATCAAATACGTTCCTTTCATTGATATAATTAATGAGCAGAAGGCATGGGGCAATTGTTAAATTGTTGAATACTGCAAATTAAGGCCTTCAAGAACAACAACAAATCCATGTCTATAATGGAAAGAGCAAAGACATGTCAATCTTATTTAGTTACCTGGTTATAGGATTCAAGATCCTTTACTGACAGTTTCAGAAAGAGTGTGACAGGGTAAGAATACAAGAATACCAGATCCAGTAGCTCCTATTGAACCAAACTCATATGAACTCTCTCATCAGACATGCTTCTTATTTTCTTACATAAATTGTTTTTCTATTATGAAAACCAGTCCCTTTTGTGAAACTAAGCATTTCAACAGGGTACATGTCTCTCTGAGACTTTTCCCCTAGATTTTTCATGGGAAACTGACCAAATAACCCAACTCTGAGGTTATTTTCTTTTGAATCAAATTTATGGGCCTTTGCTGCAAACCTTGTAGGTTTTATTTTTTTCATCTTAAACCTGAGAAACATGTTAAAAAGAGGTCAAGGATAATGACAATTTTTAGCAGCAAAAAGCAACATTTTAACAACCTTTTTCCCTGACCAGCTTGGCTTGAAGAGGAACAAAACCTCCATGCATCATCTCCATCGGTAGTGGGAGATGGGCAGGGAAACCACCAGGTGCTCATGGAGCCGGACTGTACTGGACAGGGAGCAGTTCTTGGCTGCTCCGTGCATCTTCCTCCCACAGAAGGCATTGAAAGTTATCGTCATGCCCATTTCTCAAGGTCTGGTTTTCATTTAGTGCATGGGTTTGCGTTTGCTGTCCCTGGCTCTACATGCAGGCTCTCCCTGACCACTGGACCAAGATATTTCTCCAAAGAAAAATCCAGAAAAATACTGTGAAGAGGACTTTCCCCTTTTAGACCTTGAAGACATAGCTCCATTTGGGCCTGTGGCCATCTTTAAATAGGGTTGTGTCAAAAGATGAGTCCATCCCTTCATTTATCAAACAAAACAGCCTGATCTCTCTGTCATTCAGGTCTTGCACTAAAGCTCTACAAGTGTTGCACGTATCTGGCTGAGCCAGCGTTCTGCCTGGCCTCACTGCCACCATGATGTTTTGGGGTTATCTGTGAAGAAGCGAGAATGTTGGATGCAGATGGATGCGCTCATGCACAGGGAATTCCCACTCCCACAAACACCACAGGCCCTCTGCTTCCACCACGATTCCTCCATTAGGCTTAGAGGGATGGAAAGGGTAAAAGGGGTGCCCAGGCTGCAGCAAGGCAGGCGTGGAGGCCAGCTGTCCGATGCACGAGTCTCCAGGGCCTTAACCTCCAGACCACAGTGCTCAGCTGCTTCTGAAAAAGGACAAGGCTGTACAGCAGAACTGTGGAACTGGAAGGCTTGCGGGCTGAAATGAGTCCAAAAGACATATTAACAGGCATGAGAGGCCTGTGATGAAATAGCTAAGGTATTAATGCAGCCAGAGGCTGGTGATGAATACAAGAAATGCCCACATTTACCCAAGAGGTCCCAAAGGTCTTTTGTCCAGAACATTGTGATCCTTAGAGAAATCTCTTAAGAAAGTTAAACCACAGGGTTAGGGCTCCAGGACAAGATCTGGGCTAGTGTGGTCTCTCAGCTGTTCTGGCCTCTTGTCTGATGAGACTCTGCAGTTTTGTGCTTTTTAAGAGCATGGATATTATCCTCTGGGACTTGTCATCCAGAGCCCTGTCAGGTGAGGGTGCCCTCCTGCCCTATAGGTGCTGTGAGTCTCTCACTGCCCTGTGTCTGTGATGCAGATAGCAAAGCTTAGTTCACATATTTTCAGATGAGATTCTGTCCTCTGGTGACGGGGAATCCTGAGTGCTCAGGTGCTACCCATGATATACAAAATGCTCTTCTGATACTTAGCTCTCGCTCCATATCTCAGCTGCTGAAGGAAACCTCTGAGGTGCAGAGCACAGGTCAGTGCAGGCTAAACTGCCATCATCACAACATGACCTTCACTTCTCCTTGTTGCCTTGGCCCATTCCTCCTATAACGCATGGAGAGCCTGGAAATGGTCTCTTGGTGCTGAGCAGAGCTGGGTTGCAGGGAGAAGATGGGACCTGGAGGCTGATGAAAGCAGAGAGTTGGATGGCTGAGCATCCCCGGTGCCGGATACAGTGCAAACACCACAGAAATGAGGAAACAAAAGCAGGTTAGATGGATCTTCCTCTAAAGTCAATTCCAAACCAGTGCCCATCTGACCTGCTTTTTGGAGAGGCTGAACCCACTTTTTAGGACTCATGCGCTACAGTCAGGCACCTTTTCAACGCTTCCAAAGGAGAGAGTCGCACCATTGGTGTGGGCAGGCCCTGACCATCCCCAAGGTTATACCCGCACCGCTCACCCTGTGTCTGTGTGTCCTTTAGCCTCTCCGTCCTTCAGATTTTTTTCTTCTTTTGTATGTATGGTTTCCTATTCAGAGTGCCCCATTGAGGAAGGGCTGCTGAGTGGAGGCCTTGCTGTATGGTACTGGCATGTCCCTTGGCACAAAAACACCACCAATGCTGTGATTATTTTGTGCACCTGATGTGAGAGTCCATACAGTCATTCTTTGCTTTGACCATTAACAAGGCCTGATTTTAGTCCAAAACAAACTTTCTTGAAACAAAATAGTCATTTTCCAGTCTTCCTGTAGAAGCCAAAAGTATTTTAAGTTGGACTGAACTGGTCTAAACACAGGGTGGGGAGGGAGTCAGTAGATTGGGGACATTTTAATAATGAAGAGAAGAATGTGAAAGGAAGGATTAAACATGGTGTTTTATGTGTATTTATTGAGTCAATTTATAAGGTGCCTTTTGCAAAATATCTTGAGCACTGCGTGGAAAACCACAATGCAAAATATTTGAAAAATCTGAACATGAAGCCAGTGTGTCCCAGCATACAGCCAGGAAACAGAGGAGAAGCTGGCACTGGGAGCAGTTCTCTAATCACCAGGCCCCAGCAAAAGGAGATCTGTGTCTGCAGGACAAGGTGAGCTATCACGGGAAGGATCTGTTCCCTGTGCTCCAGGTGGGTCTCTGCGGGCAGCCTGGAGGACAAGTGGCTCAGCCCATCAGATCTGTTCCAAGCAGAGCCCTGGGCTGACAGACCTCAGTGGAGGTAGCGTGACCCTGGCTGACCTGGGAGGCCTGAAGGTGGCCCATTGCAAGCCCAGCTGGTGAACGCATAGACCCCAGGAGCAGGACTGCCTGGATGGGAGCACTCTGGGGAATGCAACCACTGCTCCATCTGTACTGCACAATCCTCAGGACTGCTGCCCCTGGACCATTTTCAGGGAGAATCCAATTAGAAGCCCATTTCACCTGGCCAAGGCAAGAGCACAGATGTTTGTGGCGCGGTTTCTGTTATGGGATTTTCTTGCTTGGAACTGAAGCACGAGTCTTTACTCTGGTACGCTGCTGTGCTGATGGCTTTCTCCTGTGAGATGGCCAGAGCTGCCCCTCCAGCTGTGGGGCTCTGCTAAACCCTGACAAGGGGCTGCCAAGAGCTCCCCAAAATCTTTGTAAAGTCTGTGGGACACCTATGTGGTGAGGAACACTACAAAGAAAGCACTTAACCAGAGTGCTTGGAAGTCATGAGCACTGAAAAAATATTCTGTTGAGGATTTACTGAATTAAAGAACAGGTAAAGACCTCAAGGCAAAATTGCAGCACCTCTATTATACAACTTCCTCAATAATTTTTAAGGGTGGCAAGGAACTGAAAATGGGTAGAGTAGAAAAATGGCCATGCCAATTGCATTGAGCAGCTGTACCAGGTGCATTTTTTAGCATCTGTAGCACAGTTGATTTCTTTATACAGTATTTTTCCTGAAAATAATTTGCCGTAATAAAAATGCAGGAACACCATGCCCATGGGACAGAGATTAATCTGCAGTACACAAGGACATTTCTTCAGGGGAGGAAGCATACCTACAAGCCATACCTACAAGAGGAGGTTTCATTGCAGGGAATACTGCTCACCAAATTGCTGAATCAAGCATATTTGAAGAGATAACTTTTTTTTTGCAAATCTACCCTGTGTATTTTCTGCTGTGGCTGAGTCTAGGAGAGATGAGTGAGATCATTGTGACTGGGGTGGTCTTCATCACTTCCTTCCCTACAGTCAACCACTTGCCTCTCTTCCAATGAGAAGGCTGAAATACTTACAAAACCCCAAAACAAAACAAGAGAACCAGCTCATAAAAATTCATCTGTTGGCAGTGAGGCCCAAGATAGGAGTTCGGTCTGGTTTTAGCTCTTGTCTTTGTCATCTGACTGAAGGTCAATCCACAAAGTAGCCCTTGGGTTAACTGGGACATTTGGTACATATATTAAGGCTTTGGGCAATTTCTGTTGGGAAAGGGGTTTTGGACAGGTGTCCCTTGAGAGTGGTCCAGGGCCTTTTGGTTATGAGCTGCTTGTCTACTTGTCTGTCCCAGTGTTGGAAGAGAGGTGAGAACAAAAACTATGAAGTCCAAGCCCTCCATTTAGATCCTGAATGAGAAGCATGGACTGATGCATCTTGGTGTGAGGAGGGCAGCATCACCTGGCTTTCTGTCACATGGTTTTCAGGTGTCATTATCCAGACATTGCCCTTACCTGAAGGACTTTACCATCTAGGAGCAGAACTGATTTACAGACTGATATTTTTCAGGAATAACAGTGTGCCTAAAGCAGAGAGGTGCTTGTATGGACGATGTTAGAATAGGGACTGATACGTGGAAGCGCTGCAAAGCATTGCTGGAGGAGCTCGTTTGCATGCAGGAGGATTTGACCTTGAACTTTCTCCTGCAGTTCACGCCAACATCCTCTACCCCCTAGGCCTGAAAAATGTCCCTCCCCCATGCTTTAAAAATACATTTGTTATGTCTAATGTTTCTAGCCAGAGCACTGGTGCAGACTTGTACCCACAGAGCTATCCGGGTCAGGGGTGGGAGGTGATGTGATGTGAGCTTTAGCTAAGCTTACTGGAGTCCCCAATGAAGTTATACCAGCTCAACTGCTCTCTTCTGGGGACAGTTTACTGTCATCCCAGGGGATGGTGGCTTTACTGACCCGGTGTGAAATACAGCCCTGTGAGTCTTCCTGGGCTCACACTCAGCTGTGGCAGCCACAAGCTTGCTGTGACATCCATGCTGCCAGTTCCAGATGGGGATGAAAGCTGATACCCAAATCTCTGACCTACTCATGTTCAAGGGATCTGCCAAAGGGCTCTGTCTGTCTTGGAGCAGTGTTTCTGATAACCCAGAACATGTGAGCTTGGATCTTGGCTGCCGGGCTCCAGGCCTTATGTGGGACATGTGTAGGTGTGTGAGTACTGTGGCTAGCAGGGGTGTCCCATTCTGGGGACAAGCTCAAGTAGAAGAGCCATGTCCCCTGTGATCCCATGAGTTAGGCACAGAACAGGGCATGGGCTGAAGCAGTGACGGAACAGGTTTGTCTGCTCCAGCCATGGAGTTACAGCCAGACTGCCTGGTCCCCAGCCAAAGCACGGCAGCACCCAGGCCCCGCTCCAGAGTGGCTCTCCTTGGGATCATACACATAGCTTCCTCCACCCCAGCTGCTGGAGAGAGCGGAGGCCACTGCCATGCTGCCAGGTGCCTGGGTGAGTCATGGAGCACACTCCCCCACCCCCAAGTCAGTCTAGACACAGGGAAGTCCAGCTGCCTGCAAACACCCCATCCCATCAGCTTCCCAGCCAAGCAGTGGTCTCCTGGCTGGCTTGGGTAATTTGGAAGTCCTCCAGCGGAGGATTTGGCAGGCTGATCTCTCACAGTTCTTCCCAGTTCAGACCAATGTGGTGAACTGGTTTACCAAACACTTCATCCTGTTCACTGTGCTTTTGCCCTTCTTTGAGCAATGACTGTGTTTGTTGGCAAAATGTCAACATGCATGAAGTGACACCACTTGTCTTCATGTGAGAGGTTACTGTCATGCTGGAGTGGAAGCATCTACTTGCTTTTGTGGGAGAAAAGCAGATAAAGAGGGCAACGTGGTGTTTTTACAAGCAGCTGTGTTGAGTATAGAAGCCACATGGTTGAGTCCCACCAGTGGGGGATCTTCAAAGTGTCCTAAGAAAGACTCTATCTGCCTGGGAGGATGCAGGCAATATCTCAGTGATGTGGATCACGCTGAAATTGTTATCAAACCTCTCCAGGTGCTTATCACTGCAGTTGATGTTTTTGATGTAAATAGTTTGTGGAGAGAGGCTGACATTTTCCCACAGACCATGACTTAAACCTCGTGGGAGCTCATGTGCAGGCTGCTGGTGGTGTGGGTATACAGGAGTCCTGGCTGGCTTCCATGCAGCTACCTGCCCTGACCTGTCCCATAAAATTAAGAGATGAAAAAGCTATTTCCTAGGACATCTTTTGTGTTTATGCTCTGCTGGGTCCAGCTGGCTCACAAAAGCCATTGGGCTGGAGGTTTTTCCATATTGGCTCAGTGGCTGGAGGAGTTTGAAAGCTGAACATCTTTTTATAACACCAGCTATGCCCCTATCTCCTCTCCATGGAGCAAGGTAGTCCTGCTTGGACAGAAGGATGGCAGTATCCCCCGACAACCTCTTCTAGGCACATTAATGCAGCACTAGAAAGCAGAGATAATGTCCTTCAGGGAGACAGATGCACAAATCTTGAGAACCTGAACTAGAAAAATCTCGTTTCATTGAGACATTGGGCAATTCAAAGAAACACAAGTGGCAAGAGTTATGTCCCTCTGTGATGTTTCCTTTTTTTTTTTAAACTTGCCCTCCATCACTTTCTGTATCCATTGCAGTTTCTAGCTCTGTGTTCAGCTTTTTCCTGCCCACTCCCCTTGCATTCCCAGTGTATGCAGCCCTGCAGAAACACAGAACTGGACTGTAAAGAGCTGACTCTACCCAGGAGCTGCTGGCATCCGGCAGAGGGCAAGCGAGGTAAGACAGCGATCCTGTCCCTGCAATACCCCCTGCAATGTTCACAGCTCAGGGAAGATCTTTTGGGATTGTTCTGGGTTCTCAGCAGACAAGATTTCATTATCCAATCCCGTTTTCCCCCTCTTCACCTGCCTGCATCTATATATTTCTCCTGGCCAGTAATACCATATTTTACTTTTTTCCACATTGGTGTCCTGATGGGTACTGGTATGAACGTCTATTCAAAACTTCTAGCTATTTTTCAGTCTGACTAGATACAGGAAGTATTTTTTGTATCTTTTTTGTTTCCTGTGTTTATTTCCTGTGGTTTTGGAAGACATCTTCCTCTTCCTCTTTTTTGGGTCCATTTTGGATCACAGGCCCTGGGGTCTTGAAAGCTGATTCCCTGGTGAAGCTGCTGTTTCCCCAGCCTGCTAAGAGCAAGGAGCAGTTCTGTCCAACATGTGCACAGACATTACTCAAATGGTTCCTGCTGCTCCTTTACAGCTATAGTACATCCACACATTCACATTGTTACCTGTTACTGTTCCAGCTGGCAGCTTCAGAGTCCCATGTGCTGCAGGACAGAATCTTTCTAAACAAGTCCCCTCCTTTCTGGGAATGTGCACTGTTCACCCTTACACCTGGCTGAGGATAAGATTTAAGATTTAATCAGCAAATTAAAAAATAAACAAAGCAAATTTGAAGAGAAGCAGGTATTTCTGTCCTTTATTTTGGGATGCTCTCTCTTTGTTCTCAGCACAAGTTAGCGTGTGTGCTTCATCAAAGGGAATTAAAATGTGATTCAACTCTCAAAAGACACTGCGGGAAACCAGCACCAGTTGCTGTGCATTTGCTTCCTGTAAAAAGTCAGCACTGAGCTGTACTTGCTGTGAGAGTTAAAAATGCTGAAGGAAATCATATAATCATTTCCCTTCGAAAGCTTGTAATGCACAGGCTCCTGGTTCCCCTAGGTTCTTCTGGAAAACCCCAGTAATGAAGGTAAGTAGGTTTTACTCCAGCTCACAGCTGTTCCGGTAGGTAGAAGAGTGAGTAACTGGTTTATTGCCTTAGACAAGGGTGTGTTTGCTCCTGGCTGCTCTCCGTTCCCCCCTGCAGCCACACCAGCAGTGCCCACCGGGACAGAGTGACAGGAGTGAGTGCTGGATGCTGTAGAAGGATGGATCCAGCACAGATCCAGAAAATGGATCAGGTTCTGGTTGGGTGGATATCCCGAAGGCCAGGGTATTGCATAGGGTTTGGGGGAGGTAGATTTGGACCCTCCATTTTAGAGTTTGTGGGGGAGGGAGGAGAACCTGTGCTTGCATAAGGCTTATTAGAAAACAGCTCTCTCCCATGGGGTGGGTTTCATCTGCAATCTGTGAGAGACAATAAACAGGATGTCCCACAATGACATTTTTATAGAGCTGCTTTGTAGAGTGGGGCTGTGCTTAAAATCCAAATTTAGTTTATTTGAGTGGGAGCGTCCTCAGCTTTAATGTCTGATTGCTTTCAAAGCAACATGATAGAGCTTGACTCATGCAGCTCTGATGTCCAGGCAAACATGTGATCTGGATCCCTCCTGCTACCTTCCTAAAAGCCCCCTGCCCTTCCATTGAGCTACGCTGGTGCTCACGCTTTGAGATTTTAGCTGTAATGATTTTGTGAAGGGTTAATCAGCAAGCTGTACTCTGCAGCAGAGATGACTTCATTTTAAGGTTTAAGCATCTTTGTACATCAGGCCAGTAAAATATTCTTGGAAATAGACACAGAGCTATAAACCTAAAATCCTGCTCTACTGCTGAGTGAGATACAAGAATCTTTAATAAAAGGTCTAGTTAATTACTAGCATGTGATGGCAAGTGATGAAGAGAGGCTGTGGGCTGTGTTTGTTCAACATGGAGAAGAGAGGGCAAGAGCTAATTGCTGTATTTGACTCTCCAAAGGGATGGTTCAGAGAGGATGGAGCAGGTCTCTTCTCACAGAGGCACTGCAAATGGACAAGAAACAACAGAGGCAAGTTGCTGTGAGGGAAGTTCTGTCTCAATAAAAAGAAAACAATTTCACAGGGAGAATGGTTTAGCCCAGACTGGCTGCGGATCTCCATCCCTGGAGATACTCAAAACTGGATCAGAACAGACCCTGAGCAACATTTTCCAGCTCTAAAGCAGAGCTCTCTAGGTCTCTAGCTGAACCCTCTGCTTTGCACAGCATCTGTTTGCTTTAGGTGGGGGACTCCAGGAGGTATTGGTTTGTGGGGTTACCAGGGAACCTTTTCTTGGGGTGGAAGGAATATACAGCCTTGGGCAGTGGCGACCCAACCTTCTTACTTTAGTCATGCCTTTTCTTTGGCAGGGTGTGAACAACAGCAAGGAAGTGAAGAGTTTGTTAGTCCAACTCCTCCTCTGTCACAGCAAGGGTCCAGAGAAGCAAGCCAGAAACCAGCAGTGATGCTTGGAGAGAATGTTGCAGAAGGGGTCTTGCTTGTGGGCTACATGTCAGTGCTTGTGTTCACAGGCTGGTGCACATAAACGTACTGAAGAAATGGCAAGGCTCACTGCTGTAGGAGTGTCTCAGGCTGCCTGGCTGTCTCAGCAGGGCTGCACCAGTGCAGGAGGGCTCATTGTGCTACCCTGGGGTGAGATCATCCACATCATCCCCTGCCACACCTGTCTTGACAGGTAGTGTGCTTTAAAGCATATGATTAAACGCTGTGAATTGAGGCCCTGTGCTTTTCTGCTGGCCCCTGGGTTTAGAACTGCTGTCAGCTGAGCAGCCATGATGCTTGCCAGGGATGCTCCTCGGACCTGAGAGCAGGAAAGAACAGTTTTATACAGGGCTGGTTTCTCAGTCTTTCTCCCATGCTGTTGCTGAAGAGGGCAAGGGGTTCTGTCTGGAGGCAGAAGGGCAGAGTTGGTGTTGCCCCAAGGTGCCCTACAAGTGGTCTCTGCTACTGAGCAGCGTCAGAGGTAGGATAGAGCTCATCTGGGGCCCGGGGAGCCATAGGATGAGAACCTGTTTCTGCAAAATGCTCTGTCCCCTCAGCTATTGTCTCCATCTTCCTCTTGGGCACATACCCAGAAATGAGTCAGACCAGGAGAGGTGTGGACCAGGGCCAGGGAAATGGGACTGGAGAAATCCTTGTTTAAGAAGCTGGTAGGGGGTTAAAGGCACTGCAGTCCTGTGTGCTCCCTAGTCCTGGAGTAGCTCCTGTTCTTCAACAGCCAGAAGACTGTGAGTGCTGGGGTTTCCTTTGTGCTAGACATAAATGTCAATGTACCTTCAAACACTACTCTTGCCCTAGGAGAACTCTGTGCTCTGTGTCAAGATATGAATGGCCTGTCTTGCCCCAGCCAAAACACAACTGTTCCCTGTGTTTCTTCCAGCACTTGTTTTATTTGTCCCATGGGACGAATAAAGTTACTTCCCCGAGGAGGCTTTGACATAGGCAGCTAGAGACCAGCAGCTGGAGTCCTTTCTTAATATGCAGTCACACTACACTTTCCTTTCCTTCATCCTGTTCCATCCAAGCACTTTCTGTGGACTCATGTAAGCAATCCCTGCTCTCCCTGGGGCTGCAGCCCCTTTCCACTCCATTCCTGCATGAAATGTTGTTACTCAAAGCAGTATCCCAGCATGGTGCCTAGAAAAGAGCTGTTTTCTCTCCTGAGTAGGTTCTCCAAAGCTGTTATTACTTTTCCAACAGCAAATACAAAGCAAGTGGAAATGTTGGCTGATGCTGCTAACAAAATTCTTAAGCATCTGTGTGTGCTTTGAAATGCTTTCATCCTGCTGCCCTGCTCAAGGGGTACCAGGCACCGAGGGAAAGCCTGTCAATGTAAATGTCAAAAGGATCTTTGGGTTCTCATATCTGTCAGGGGGCTCCTATCCATTCCAGGGGCTGGGAGGCTGTCCCAGTCCTCTCCAAGAAGCTGGACCCTTTAGCATCTGGACTCACTAAAACAAAGGGATTTTTGATCTAACTTTTATCTTGGGATCTAAATCCCCATGGAAACCAAGGATCATATTGGAAGACTCGGTAGGTGTATGGAATGCGGTGGCTCTTACAACCAGGCACGTGATTTTCTGGGAGCACTCATACTACTGTAGGGGAATCATGGTTGAGTGGTCTGGAGAGGGAAGGTCTCGGAGGCCAAAAGAACAGGTCCTCAGGGAAGAGGCAAAGGCTGTTAGTCACCAAATATGAACAGTACTAATCCCTGTTCCCTCTAAATTACAGCTGGGATTTTGTCATGTCTGTAAAGCTGCTGAGAATTTAGGGTCTTTGCAAACAAGTCACCTTCTGCTGATAGATAGCCTGAGAACTGCCACTAGGAAACTGTAATAAAGAAGCTGTGAACAGTACCAGGTCCTTTAGCCACCCAAGGCCCACTTCAAATGGAGATTTGTTTAAAGTAGGAGTATCTCTGCGAAGATGCACTGCTATATTGGACTGAAGTAAAGGCCCTTCCTTCCCCCCCTCAGCTACATCTCCTTGCCAGGTCCTCTTCTAAGAGCAATTAGCCCTGGTACCTGGAGAAATCAAGACAGTCTCCACATAAATCCTCTCTGCTTTTGTTTTATCATCCCTATAAGCCAAGCCACTGTGCCTGATTAGCCTAAGTCAATATTGAACCTTTTTTCCTTACCCCCTCCTGGTCAGCTGCTTGGTTTCAAACTGTTTTGTACACCTGAAACTAATGAAGGCATCTTTGAGGGAACCTTATGGATAAGTGAGGAGTGACTATTGGGGTGTCCAAATGCAGAAGCCTCTGCTACGTATTGCAGCTGCAGACCAAACACACTTGTGACACCCTGCCTCCCTCCCCTGCAGCTCTGCTGGAGAGCAGTGGTGCCTGGGAGATGGGTAAGCATGGAGCACCTGGCCCCTTAGCATGACAGTCACCATTGCTTTATGCCTTCCAGCTAATGGGTGGTTTTAGCTCTGCTAATCTCTAATCAGTGCTGGAGAAACCTAAACAAACTAGCCTGGACCATTCCAAAGCATTCATAATTACAGGATCAGGCTCAAAGATAATACATTTAGGGCTGCTCTAAAAACATTTCAGATAGGGTGAATGTAAATAAAGTCGCCTGTAATTGACCCTTCTGCTGACATTTGAACCCTGGCTGTGCTGATGCACCTGGGGAAAACAATATGAGGATGGAGAGAGGTGCCTGGGGCATCAGGCAGGTCCAGACCCACCTCTGAGTGTGACCTGTGGAGCAGCAGAGCTAAGGGTGTGGATCAGAGCTGCAGAAGCTTGTGGGGTACCTCAGCCCCTTGCACAGGAGCCAGCCAGGTTCCAGAGAACAAGTGCTGATGAAGTGTGAAACATGCTGAGGCGTTTTGGGGGGTGAAAGTACAAGAGGCTGATGTGCAAACACAGGTGTAACTCTGGCAGTGCCAGAAAGGCATGCAGGGAACCTCTGGGCATCTAAACCTGTTGAGGAGGAAAATGCTGGGAACTCATTTCTGGCCCATTCGTTTATTTCCTCGAAAGCTTGCTGTTTACAGTGTGACTGCGTTGGGGAGCAGCTGTGGGCAGGACAGAACACGTGGGCCTCACCAGTGCCTCCCTCCTGCCTGACTCTGCTCAGCTCACTCCCACCACCCCAATTCAATGAGCAAAGCTACTGAATTGGGGTGGCTGAAGGCAGCTTGTTTCATGTAGCACGGCAGCATGGGGCTGGAGTGTTGGGACCTACAGTCCTTGGGAGTGTGTAGGAAGGGACAGAGAGCCAATTCCCTGGCATCCAATAGCCTGGATTTTAAGGCTTAATGTTCCTTTTGAGGGGGAGTAAGGGTCCTGCCTGCAGAGGACAGGGCAAAGCTCCTTCTGCCCCTGCTACCAATTCACCCCGGCCTTGGTCATGTTCCCCTGGCACCCCCTGGGAAGGGATGGGGATGAGGAAAAACCCCTGTCATCCCACTCTGATGTGCTTCACTGTGAGCCAGAGGCCATGCCCACCTCCCAGTATCTTTTACTCATGGCCGAGCTTTGCTGAATCTTCAGGGAAAAAGCAAAATGCTGGCGACCAAATACATCAATCCCAACCTTCCTCCTCATAACCTCCCTTTTGTCATCACCTGCCTCTCACCCTGCCAGTTCTGGGACCCTGGAGACTTTCTCCAGCACTCACCGTAAAGCACTTTGTGTCAGTCTATTGAAAAGGAGGACTTAAAAAATAATAACACTACTTTAATCTTTTTGACTTTTTTTTCTCATTCTTTCCCCCCCTCCCCTGCCCCCCATTACCCATGAAGAAAAAAAAGAGGGAAAGAAAAAGGCAGAAGGGCACTTTGTTTTCTCCCCCCACACACTCGGAGCTGTAAAATACTTCTTCATCATTGGGAGCAAGAGGATCTCCATGCTGGGCCTCCACTTTTTGTTTGTGAGTTTATTTTTCCTAATTCATCCTTGACAAAGGACAGAGCCATAAAAGAATCAACCAGCACGTCTGTGGGAAAAAACTGCCCTGAAAAGGGTCAGAGGAATACTGTAGCATTTCCAAACAATTCCAAGGGCTAAAGCCTGTGTGAGATGCAGCTTCAGCTATAACTTGCCTTTCTAGGAACAAGCCTACATCTGTTTGGCAATGCCATATTTTGTAGGGTAAAATAAACCCTTGAGAACAAACAGGCCAGCTTATCCAGAGGGGTAAAATGCCTGGGAACAGAGCTCACTTGTTAATCCTAAAACTGTCAGCAAAGGCCCACTGGAGAAATTATAGCTGGCCACGGGCACTCAAGCTGTTTCCCTCTGCCTCCCCGCCTCCCCCCATCCCCACAACAGCTGTAAAATCTTCTTTATTGTTCTGCTGGAGCTGGAGAGCGGCACAGAGAGGTCTCCCAGCCCCGGGCTGCAGCAGCAGGGGCAGGGGGAACATCTGATCCATTGTATCTGTACCGGTGTTACTGCTTCAGTGGCAGACAAAGAAAATGACGGCGATAAAAGAAGGAGAACAGCCCGATTACCTACTAAAGAGGCATATGAACAGGAAATCCTGGCTCGTTCCCACATCTGAGCTGCGTACGGTTTCTTTCCCTACAGGATCATTATGTTTAATGTCCTCCTGCAATTCAGGCAGCTGAGCCAGCGGAGCCCCTTCCCTCCCCCTCCTCTCCACCTTCTCTTCTCTCATCAGATTTCGAGCCCTCCCTGTGGAAAAATGATTTGTGCGCAAGCAGCCTACACAACGGTGCTTAGAAGGAATTTGCCCCTGCCAGGAGTTATTAATGGCACCCCAGTAAATGCCCCCAGCAGAACGGGCCGCTGCAATCATCAAGTGCGTGTTGAAAAATCGGGTTTAAATTGTCCCTTGGGGAATGACCTATTGGCCACCTAAAAAACGCAGGATTGGTTTGGTGTATAATTAAGTTCAGGCCATCTCTTATGCTTACACATGCAGAAACCCAGATGTCAGCTTGGTGCAAGTCAAAGTTCTGGGCTCTTTTAAAGCACCCGAAGACAGACCGTGAGGGCATAACATTTGCCACTGGAAGAAAACCTACTTTGAATACTTGGAATATTTAACTGACTGCAACAGATAATTAGCCAAACCCTCTTATGCCTCCAAATATAGATTCATTAGTCATATGAAAATATCTCATTGGAACCAAATGTGAGTCATTAGTGAAGTCAACAGCAGATCATAAAAAACGTACCGAGAGCCTCCTTCCCGCTATCCCTGAGAAGTTGTAAGCGTGCAGTTAAAATAATTTGCTCCATTTTCTATTGAACATCTGCTGGGAAATCTGTTTAAAAGGGAGGCTTTTGAAGGGCTGATGGTATGCAGGGCTGTGCATCCCCTTTTCCCACTTCGAGATTTGTGGGAGTAACAACTGCAAATTCTGTGCTGGGATTTTTTAGTGTATTTTTTTTTCTTTTTGTCTTCTTGAAGAGACTTTCTCACATTGCCCAGCCCAGGCTAAAATTCCGGTTCTGTAATATAAAAAGAGATTTTATAACATGAAGTAGAATAAAAATCTCCATTATTTGCTTGTAATTTCAGGGAACATTTTTGTGGGCTTGGAATTTCAGAGTCCCCTAAACTCAGAGCAATGACTGCTGCTGCCACAGGGACCCCAAAACCAACTGGATACTTTCCAGAGTGAAATAGGGGCTGCTTAAAATCAGTGTCCAGCTTAAGCAAGGTGCAAACAAGCAATAATGTGTTTTAAAAATAAAAGCAAATGGGTAGCTCCTCTATGGCAAGGTATGTGCAGCATGATGGGCGGACAGAGAAAGGGATCATGCTTGATTAAACTCTTGTAAAACCTGAGTTATTGTTTGGGAAGACCCAGGGACTGGGATGGGACTGCATACTCAGTCCCAGGACGTATCACACATTTCACAGAGCATGCTGAATGCTGCAGTCCATCAACCGACCCTGCAGTCATCAATCTCACAAACATGTTGTTGTATAACTCTAGAGCCGTGAGTAATCCTGTGCCAAAAGTTGTCGCGCGAGTTGTCAACAGCAGCATTTTGTATTTTTCTTAAGTTGAAAAAAACCAAAACCAGAACAACAAAAAATTACACCAGCAAATTTTAAATGCTCCAAAGCCAACATTTTTCCTGTGGCTGAGGGAACTCAGGTTGCCTCAGTGCCTTTTAACCATACACCCCACAAAGATATTAACTAAGTTTTCCAGCCTCATTAGCTCAGTTGCATTCCCTTGGTTTTGTTGTTACTATTTTTTTGTTACAGAAAAAAAGTCACTTCTATGTAATACCCCTTGTATTTAAAATCTTCTGTGTAGCCTGTGATGGTCAGGCAGCAGGAAACGGAGTGTGATATGGTTTGAAATGGGCATTTTGCACCAAAACCCCAAAGCTCAGAGCCCTGTCTCTGCACCTCTGGTTGTACCCCATTTTTGGTCATCCTCGTGAAGCAGTGCCACAACGGAGGTGCTGAGTCTGCTGCAGACGGCTTTCATCAGGGGTAAAATGTCCTGTGGGCAGCCAGGCTGGAGACATGGGGCATCCCTGTGGGCATGGAGCCCTGGATCTCCAAGAGGTCTCACCCAAATGCAGGGTCCTGTTCCCATGGAGGCAGGGTGGCTCCCAGGCCCGACAGCTGATGAGCAACTGGGTGTTGGGGCTGTCCCTGCATCCAGGTTTTGGCCCCCATCCCCATGGTGCCACCTGGACTGAAATGTGGCTGCTTCTGCCAGACCTGGCACTTTTTGGGCCGCCGGGTGAGAGTGGGCCCTTGTTTAACCCTCCAGCACCCCTTGTTTCTGGAGGTGTGGAGATCACCCAGTACCCCCTCTCCCAGCACCGGGTGTTGCTGTGAGGCATGACCCCAGCCCTCTGGTGAAGTGGGATCTCCATCCCTCCCTGTTCTAGGAGTCTCTGTGCGGCAGGTCTTGCCTCCCTCCATGTCTGGCCCCGCCGTATTCAGCAGGGCAGACCCCCATCCCGCCAGGGACACCTTGTCTCCCACTACAGTAGGCCCTCGCCCCGTGTTGGTCAGACTCCCCAGTTCCTCTTTGTGTCATCCCCAATTTCTGTGCGGCTGCCCCCCGCCAACTCCGGGTCTGACCCCGCTCCCCACCGACAGGGACAGCCCCGACCCCCGCGGGGAAACGGGGGCGGGCGCGGGGGCGGCTCTAGGACCCAGCGGCGGCGCGGCGCGCCCGGCCCCGCTCAGCTCCGCTTAGCCCGTCTCCGCGCCGAACCGAGGCGAGCCGGACCGAGCCGTGCCACACTGTGGCTCACCGGGCCGTGCCCTGCCGTGCCGTGCCGTTCCGGGCCGTGCCGTGCTGTGCTGTGCCGTGCCGTGCCGTGCCGTTCCGGGTCGTGCCGTGCCGTGCCGTGCCACGCCGCCCGGTTCCGCTCCTCTCCGCCCCGCGCCGC